>ML096633.1:31050-43332 GCA_003697995.1 Taxidea taxus jeffersonii | reverse complement strand
GTCCTGGGATGTCATACAGTGGGACACGGACACCGCGTGCTCTGCTGGGGGACCCCAGGAGAAGGAGGCAAGTCAAGGCAGAGAGAGTTCCAGATTTCCACAAACGGGGCTTACACTCAGCAAAGTTCTCACCTGGCCCAGCTTGGCTCTGGGATGAACGATAACGAACCACGGCGATGATGGAGGAAAATGGGATTTCCACTAATACTGACTTGTTTGAACAAAAGCCTGCAGTTCATTTATTCTGTCCTTACGTGCTGCGGTGAGTGCTCTGAAGTGCGTAAGCCCGACAACTCACACACCTGTACCCCCGGGGCTAATACTACATTATATGTCAATAAAAATTTTTTTAAAAATGCATTCTGTCCTTCCACGAGAAGATGCTTACATTTTGCCAAGAACAACACGATCATAAGAAAAGTTGCGGGTGAGGGGCGACTGGGTGGCTCAGTCAGTTAAGCGTCCAACTCTCGGTTTAAGCTCAGGTCGTGATCTCAGGGTCGGAAGATCAAACCCCACGTCGGGCTCCACACTCAGTGCAGAGTCGGCTTGACAGTCTCCCTGTCCCTCCACCTTATGGGTTCGCGTGTTCTCTCTCTTGAATAAATAAATACATCTTTAAAAAAAAGTATTTAGAAAAATTGTGGGTGCATTTCCAAGCCAAGAACTAGGATAACAAATGGCAGCGGCATCCCACGAGGTCAAGACTAGACACAAGTCGTTCGAGTCCTGAAGACATCTGTATCTCATTCCTGGACGTTCAGGTGCACTGGCAACAAGGATTCATCCTAGCCCTAGCGAGAAAGAGCCGTGAGAGACAGGGACAGGGTGTCATGGAGGCTCAAAGAGAAGAGATCTCAGGGGCGCCTGGGCGGCTCAGTCGGTTAAGCCTCTGACTCTTGATCTCAGCTCAGGTCTGGATCTCAGGGTCATGAGTTCAAGCCCCATGTTGGCCTCCACGCTGGGCATGGAGCCTACTTAAAAAGAAAAGAGAAAATGAACAGATCACAGGACGTAGATAGGGTCTATGAAGGAGATGGAAACTGGAAAGGGCTTTTTTTTAAAGATTTTATTTATTTATTTGACAGACAGAGATCCCAAGTAGGCAGAGAGGCAGGCAGAGAGAGAGGAAGGGAAGCAGGCTCCCCGCTGAGCAGAGAGCCCGATGCGGGGCTCGATCCCAGGACCCTGAGATCATGACCTGAGCCGAAGGCAGGGGCTTAACCCACTGAGCCACCCAGGCACTCTGGAAAGGGCTTTTTAAAAAATCATTTGTTTATTTGACAGAGCGTGGAGGGAGGGAATGTGGCAGATGGGGTGGGAGAGGGACAAGCCGACTCCAAGGTCAGCACAAAACTCCACCTCATGACCCTGAGACCACGACCTGAACAGAAAGCAAGCGTCGGACACTCAACAGACTGAGCGGCCCAGGCGCCCCACTGGGAAGGACTTGCATGGGTGAAGGAGATTCGCTTCAGTGGGGAAATATGAAGACAGTCAGGAAGGGGCAGCTTCGGGGAAGGAGGACAGGGGTCCGTTTGACTGTCTCCCACACCCTCACAGCACTGCACGTTTTTGCACGTTTCACACCCCTGGATCTTCCTCCACTTGCTCGCCTGTCTCCCTCCCACGGCCGGGAAGCCATGAGAACAGGGACCACCATGGGTTCATGCCCCGATCTCCACCTCCAGCCTAAAGCAGCCCATGGCAACTGTACCAAGATATTCATCACCCATAGCTACACAGGTCAAGCAGCGAAACTCTAAGACATGAAGGGAGACACGCGATAAAGGTTGCACACACACTTAGGAGGGGTAGAGCCGGGCGTCAAACACAAGGTCCACTAACTCCAGATGGGCCGATGGAAAACACTGGGTCCTGCCAGACCGCGATGACCAGAGCAGATGGGGGGGGGGTGGGACAAAGGACTGCCTCTCTGTGTGTCACAGGAATCTCAAATGTCCCACCACATCAACGTTCACTGTTTCCTTATTATGGGGCAGGAGACAGGGGCTGTGGTAACTGTGACAGCTGTGGGGGTGGGGAGGCCTTCCGACACAGCCAAGTCCATCAATGCCTGTGCTGTCCATCGGACGTGACAATGCTGCCCTGGGAAAAGATGGTTGCAACCTGCCCACGGGCGTGAAATCGGGGCTGGGCTCTGAAGTCCACAGACCGAGGCTCAAATTCCGGCGAGGCCCCTTGTCACCCGTGCCTGGGGACACACGCACTAACCTCTCAGCCGAGGTCTCTGCGGACACCAGCCGGGACGCGCTTCGCGGGGCCAGTCGGGGAGCAAGGCTGGGACCAAGGCGCACCGCATTCCCGGGCCGCGGCTCAGGTCAGGCAGGACCACGGCGAGGGAGGTCCCCAGGCAGGAGCGGCCGAGGTGAGCCAAGGCGTCACGTCTGCCGATCCGAGGCGCGGACCTGCCCCTGGGAGTGCGAGGCCTCGAGCAGAAGCCTGGCAGCGGCAGGCGCGTGTCGGAGCGGGGGTGGCCGGGGCTTGTCCGCCGCGGGGCTCGGTCGGGCAGGCCGCTCAGGGCCATTGTCACTGACGAAGGCCCAGCCGTCCCAGGGGTCCGGGATCGGTGCAGTCGCTCCAGGTGTTACGACCCGCACCTCCGCTGGGACAGGCAAAGGGCCTGGAGTGCCACCAGGCGGGCAGCGAGGGTCCCAAAGCCGCCCACCGAGGCACAAGCTGGGGGCGGGGGTGCTGCTTCGGGGAGCTGCTCGCAAGACCCTCCGAGCCTCTGACGAAACCTGACCTGCGGCTCCTTACCCTGCGCGGACCCAAGCTCTGGAGCTTTCCCGAAAGGCCAGCGGCCCAGCACAGACTGGGTTCTCCTGACCACAACGATGGCAACTCTTGTGTCCTTATGGGGCCTTCCTTTGTGCAGGCGCTTTCAACGCATGGAACTCCTTTGCGCTCCCCCCCATAACGCCCTGGAGGTGGCCCTGCCAGCCTCCCCGCATTACAGATGAGGACACACACTCAGAAGGTAGACAGCGACGCAACTCAAAAGGACAGTGACACGTGCCCTCACACCTGCAGCATGGCTGGTAGGAGAAAATTCAAGAAACAAGTGTTGACTCGGCTGTGGAGGAAAGGGAAGCCCGGTGCACTGCGGGAGGGATGCGCACTGCTACAGCCGCTGTGAAAACGGGAAGGAGGTTCTTCAAAATATTTCAAAAGGCGGCGGACAGGTCTGCTTTATATTTTGTACCGAGGGCAGAAGTGAATAAAGCCTTTATATTTGGGGGGACAAGTTCAAGTAGAACCAGTGCTCCGGCACTTGCACATCTGGTATTTATCCAGAGGAAATGAAAACACTAGCTCAAAAATATGCCCCCGCACCCCTCATTCGCCGCAGCATCATTTACACCAGCCGAGACGGGGAAACAACCCAAGTGTCCGCCCGCAGATGAATGGATTAATAAAAGGAAACATGGACGATGACCGAGCCATAAAAAACAATGAGATCTTGCCATCCGCAACGACACGATGGACCTTGAGGGCATCACGCCAAGCGCAGTAAGTCCGAGCAAGACAAAGAGCACATGATCCCACTCAGAGGGGGCATCTTAACCACCACCACCAAACCCCAAGGCGCTCACAGATACACAGATCCAACTGGCGGTGCCGGCGGTGAAGGGGGCACAACGGCGAAGGGGGCAAAAGGCACAAACTTGCAGTTATAAGATAAAGACGTCACGGAGATGCCCCGCACAGCGCGGCGACCACAGCCAATAACCGTGTGTTCTAGATCTGAAAGCTGCCAAGGCCGTCCACCTTCGAAGGGTTCATCCCCAGGAAACAGCGGGCAGCTGCGAGCGCCACAGGGACTTGGCGGGACGCACGCCGGGGACCGCTGATTCTGCGGCGCGGACGAACAGTGTGTCCTTGTGTTGCACCCCCGAAGCTAATACAACGCTGCACACCAGGGATAGCTCGGTACAACATGTAACCCCTGCAGAAGCCCCCGCCGGCCCTTCTGCCATCTGGCGGCCTGCAGGGGGCACGCGGGAAGCGCTGGGGGATCTGCCCGCAGCCCAGGGCGCAGCTCTTCGCGGCCCCGGCGCCTCGCCCTCCAGGAGATGCGGCCCCTGCGGCCCCAAGGGGGGTGTGCAATCCTGGGAGCCCTTGCGTCCTCCTTGCTCCCGCGGCCTGGTCCGAGGCTCTCGCCGCTCACACACCCCCCCACCCCGCCCGGCCCGGGCTCGGGGCACAGGAGCCAGCCGCGGCCTTTGTCCCAGACCGCGCGGGACCTCCTTGCTCGGGGCTGCTGCTCCGGCGTCCTCCACCTTGAACAGCCCCTGCCCCTCCTCGACCCCGTGTTCTCCCTCACAAGCCCGTCAAAGCCTCCTGCGCCGACGGAGACCTTCTCTGACCCCCGGGAAGGGATTCCTCTGTTCCTCTCCCAGGACTCTTTCGCGCTTTTCTCCCGACATTAGCAGGTGGTATACTGTGCGAGAAAAAGTGGGGTCGCGGAGGTTTTGTCGAAAATCCTCCATCTGTTTAAGAGTCAGACTCCGGCATGCCCTCTAACCTCTCCGTGCCTTAATTTCCTTACAACAAAAGGGACTGGGGTGGTAGGACCACTTCGAGATCCTGTCCCTTGTCCGGCCCGGCACGTCCCCTGTGCGGCTCTGCACGCGCCCCCGCTCCACACACTCCTATACGCGCACCTAGAATCTATATAGGGGGACGCCTGGGTGGCTCAGTTGGTTGAGCGGCTGCCTTCGGCTCCGGTCATGATCCCGGCGTCCTGGGATCGAGTCCCACATCGGGCTCCGTGCTCGGCAGGGAGCCTGCTTCTCCCTTTGCCTCTGCCTGCCTCTCTGTCTGCCTGTGCTTGCTCTCTCTCTCTCTCTAATAAGTAAGTAAAATCTTAAAAAAAAAGAATCTATATAGGCACAGGACAGGTACTCAATAAATATTTGTCGAATATGAGCATATTCTGAATGAAGGCTTCTCGCTTGAACTGATGAATTCCACTAAACAGTCTGTACTCTCATCTCAGGAGGGAGCAAAGAAAGAGATGGAAGCAGCTCCCGCTTCGGGTCCAGCAGGCACCAACTTGATCACTGTCCTCGTGGCCATCGTTTTCTCCTTCCTGCACTCTCCTTGCTATGCAACCTTGACTCCAAAGATGTGAAAGCATATAAGTACCTTTGCAATTGCAACTGGCATGGCTATATTGGCATGACATAAAATTTACATCAATATGAATTAGTAGAGGTAAAGACTTTAACTTCATAGTTACGAAACCCTTAATCCATCAGGAATATGTAATTGCTGTCTGTCATTTTGTTTGTGCCGAGAATATGGCCACAATGTATAAAAACTTAATTAGTACAATGATAATGAGAAATTTTAAAATTTGCAAACATAGCATATGGGTCTTGATAATGGATTAGCCAAGCAGATAAAAATATTAGTAAAGATACTGACAACTAGAATTAACCATTAACAATTTAAACATCATAACTGATGCATAATTATTGAAGAATACAAATTCTAATAACAGCACACTGAACACTTATAAACATGGACTTTATCTTTGGCCACAAAGCTAGCCTCAGTAAAAATCAAATGACTTCAATTATGGAATATTTCTGTGATCACAAAGTTATATCAGAAATCAATTTCAAAAAGGTAAAATGAGGGTGCCTAGGTGGCTCAGCGGGCTAAAGCCTCTGCCTTCGGCTCAGGTCATGATCCCAGGGTCCTGGGATCGAGCCCCGCATCAGGCTCTCTGCTTGGCAGGGAGCCTGCTTCCCCCCCCCCCCCCCCGCATCTCTGCCTACTAGTGATCTGTCTCTCAAATAAATAAATAAAATCTTTAAAAAAAAAGGTAAAATGAAAATTCTCATCTCTTTAGAAAATAAAAAGTACACTTTAAAAATCTTTGGGTAAGCAAGTCTCCATAGAAATTAGAACCATCTCGAAGTCTAAATTAATACAAATACTGTATCTAAGTATGTGGGATGAAGATAAAGTCATGCTTAGCAGCAAACTTATTCCTTAAATGTATATATTAGAAAAGAATAAAGGATGAAAACTAATGCACTAATCATCTACTTCAATAAATTTAGAAAAGAAATGGAAAAATAAACCCCAAAAGCATAAATGGAAGACAATATTAAAGATGAAAGCCAAATTAATAAAATAGCAAACAGAGTGCACCTGGCTGGCTCAGTTGAGGGGACGTGTATCTCTTCTCTTCATCTCAGGGTTGTAGATTTGAGCCCCACATTGAGTGCAGAGATTACTTAAAAATAAAATCTTTTGGGGGCACCTGGATGGTTCAGTCAGTTAAGCAACTCCCTTCAGCTCAGGTCATGATCTCTGGGTACTAGGATTGACCCCCATGTGGGAGGGGGCGGTCCCTGCTCATCAGGGAGTCTGGTTTTCTCTCTCCCTCTGCTTGTGTTCTCTCTCTCTCTCTAATAAATAAATAAATAAAATCTTTTTTTTAAAATAGCAGATAAATACACAATAAAAAGGGCCAAAAAACCCAAAAATTGGTCCTTTGCCATAAATAAAATTGATAGATTTCTGATTTCAGTACTTATGTGAAAAGGACTTAAAACTTGCCATTTCCTTTCTTTCTTTTTTCAGATTTCATTTTTAAGTAATCTCTGCACCCAACATTGAGCTCAAATCTACAACCCTGAGATCAAGGGTCACATGCCCCACTGACTGAGTCAGCCTGGTGCTCTGCCATTTCCATTCTTAGAAAAAGAAAAAAGCTGAACAAATTGCAAATCAACGACTTTGCTTGGGTCCTTCAGAGAACTGAAGTATCAGGGCAAACCTCCTCCCCAAAATCTGCTAACCTGTAGCAGAAGCCACTGGAACCATAAACTGATGAGAACACCTGAATGGTAACAGATTTGATGCCTTTTATAAGTGGTTAATCAGGAGTATTCAACACAGATATTTTGCTCAACTCTATAAACAATTCATGCCGTGACTACCAGTGCTCTCTTTTTTACTAGAAATAGAGTTATTAGTGTCTTTAAATCAGTAAGATTAGAGAATCAAGTCCAGAAACAACAGAACCAATTCAGAAAAGTCATCCTTAAAATTCTGTTCCTCTAGAACCACCTTAGTAAAAATAGGACCAATAGAATAGGATGGATAGATGGATGGATGGATGGATTGATCGACAGAAGGAATTTTTTATAGGAATATGTTCATGTAGCTACAGAGGCCCAGCAGCCCCTTGATCTGCAAGTGGGACAACCAGGAATGCTGGTCGTATAATTCAATCCAAGTCCTAATACCTGAGAACCAAAGTAGCCAATTGTGTGTTGAAATCCACATCCAAAATCCTGAGATTAAACAAAGAGAAAAATTTACCATTTCTCTATCTTTTTGTTCTATTCAAACCCTCAACATATTGAACAATGCTCACCTACAGTCTTAGCTCAGTCTATAAAATGGTAATCTTTTCCAGAAACACCCTCCCAGACACACTCAGAAATAACATTTTGCCAGCTATTTTACCAGCTATACCTCAGCCCAGTCATATTGACATATAAAATTAACCATCACAGGAGACCTCTCTTATTTTTTCCTAAAGTCTTCAACTGGTTGAATAAGGCCCACCCATGTTATGGGACATAACCTGCTTTACTCAAAGTCTGCTGTTTTATTTATTTTATTTTATTTGTTTGACAGAGAGAAAGAGAGCGCACAAGCAGGGGGAGCAGGAGAGGGAGAAGCAGGCTCCCCGCTGAGCAGGGAGCCTGAGGTGGGACTTGATCCCGGGACCCTGGGATCATGACCTGAGCCGAAGGCAGACACTTAACCAACTGAGCCACCCAGGCGCCACAAGTCTGCTGTTTTAAAGGCTAATCACATCTTAAAAGTACCTCCACAGGGATATTTAGACTGGTGTTTGACCAAATACTGGTGCACTATGGCCTAGCCAAGTTGTCATTTAAATTAATCACCACAAGGGCCATTACATAGTGGTAAAGAGTTAAATTCTCTAAAAAGACATAATGATCCTAAATGTGTATATCGCTAACAAGATTGTGGAAAAATTGATCAAAATGTAGGAAGAAATAGACAAATCATGTATTGGAGTTGGATACTCCTGTCAAATAAAAACAAATCTGGACTTAGATAAGGAGAGACTTTATTCAGAAGAAAGACTATTGCAATAGGGACATCTACTCCTATTTCAGAAACCTGCGAGCATCTCAAAATCAAACAAAAATGTAAGGAGTATCTGAGGGGACGTTGGGCAAATGAGAAGCAAAGTCTAGCAAGGTTGACAAGAGAAGTGTCTCACCGAGGTCAGCCACTTCTCAAAATAAACTAATAAGAGACGTTCTGCATTCTAGTCCCTGCTCAAGCTTGGGGACAAGCAAAGTTCAGGGGCCCTAGGGAGGAGAGAAGCCTGACTCACTTTTGGTCAAGACAAAACAAAGAGTAAGAAATAGGCAACTGTGAATCCTCCGTTTCTTCAAAACTCCATTTTGGCAACTGATAGATCAACCAGGCAGAAATTCAGTAAGTAACCTAAACAGCACCATCAGCCAACTTGATCTAACTGAGATTTATAAAATAATCCAGTCAACAATAACAGCATCCACCTTCTTCTCAAGTTACCTGCACAGTTCACCAAGGTAAACCATATTCGGGGCCATAAAACACACTGTACCCCCTTTCTAAAAAATCATATGGGGACGCCTGGGTGGCTCAGTTGGTTAAGCGGCTGCCTTCGGCTCAGGTCATGATCCCAGCGTCCTGGGATCGAGTCCCGCATCGGGCTCCTTGCTCGGCAGGGAGTCTGCTTCTCCCTCTGCCTCTGCCTGCCTCTCTGTCTGCCTGTGCTCACTCTCTCTCTCTCTCTAACGAATAAATAAATAAAATCTTAAAAAAAAATCATATGGAGTGACATCAGCTAGATACTGAAGTTGGAAACCCCCACACATGCCAATTCAGCAATAAGTCACAGATAAATTCCCTTTGTGAGAAATCTAGAAACCAACTGAAAGTTTCCTAAACTCCAGGGAAGGCAGAATAAGACTCCCTGAAGCCAGTAGGAAGGTTTGGAACGTTCTCTCACTGGAGTCCCTGACTCAGTCCCAGCAACATACCAGCATGAACAGATCCCTTAGCTCCCAGCTTCACCCAGGGGAGGGAAGAAGTCGGTTCACACATCCTGCTGCCCAGCCATTTTCAAGGAGGCTCCCTAGAGAGGACTGGTTGGTCTTGCTAGCCCTACAGTTCTAACACATCCTGCAATTATTTTTTTTTAAGATTTTATTTATTTATTTAAGAAAGAAAGCAGGGGGTAGGGGGTGGAGGAGGGAGGAGCAGAGAGGGAGAGAGAGGGACAATTGACTCCTTGCTGAACACAGAGCCAGAGGCAGCTGACCCAACCGACTCCATTGAGGCCACTGGCCAGAACCCTCCCACAAGATCATGACCTGAGCCAAAACCGAGAGTCAAACCCTGAACTGCCTGAGCCACCCTGGTGCCCCCATATCCTGCAGTTCTAAAACAATCAGCATAGTCTAGCTACCAGGGGGATAAAGAGGTGATAGGTTGGGCTGGTAGAAACCAAAGATCCTTCCCTCAGCTCAGCAGAATTACAAAAAAAAAAAATCCCAGCTTTCAGCTTTCCTCTGGGGAAGGAAAGAGTTGATCGCTGTGTCCAGCTTCCTACCTTCTCCAGGGAAGGAGAAAAGTTCAGCCGAGTGAGCAGTTGGAAAATCCCAACTCTTGGTTTCCTCTTGGGGGAAAGTAGAGAGTCATTAGAGGCCCCTAGAACCTGTGATAGGTTGACTGATGGGAATCTTGTGCCTAATGTGGCCAGTCACTGAAGACTAGGGGACCTGCTTTGTTTCATGCACAGACACCAACACAGTCAAGGAAAATGAACAGTCAAAGATCTTCTGAACAAAGGAACAAGGTGACTCTCCAGAAATGAATCCTAATAAAAGAAGTCATGCAACATATGTTTCATACCACAAAGCAATCAAATTAGAAATCAGTAACAGGAAGATAGTTCTAAAGTTTCCAAATACTTGCAAATTAAAAAGCACATTTTGAAATAACACAATGAACAAAGAAAATGTCTCAAGATTTCTAAAAATATTTTGAACCTAATGAATACAAAAGTACAATTGATCAGATTTTGTGAGATGCAAAGTAGAGTTAAGAAGAAAATTTATAACACAAAATACATATATTAGAAATGAACAAAGATAGAGATGCCTACGTGGCTCAGTTGGTTAAACATCTGCCATCCACTCAGGTATGATCCCAGTGGGGTCAAGCCCTACATCAGGCTCCTTGCTTAGTGGGGAGCCTGCTTCTCCCTCTCCCTCTGCCACTCCCCCTGCTCGTATTCTCTTTCTATCTTTCTCACAAATAAATAAAAAATAGAATATTAAAAAAAAGGAACAAAGATCCATTATCTGTAATTTAAGTTTTTATCTTAGGAAACTGAAGGGGAAAAAAGAACATATAAGTCTAAAACTAGCAATAAAATAGAAATAACAAATATTAGAGCAGAAATCAATGAAATTGAAAATAGGGAAAATAGAGAAAAATCAAAGAAATCTAGGGGCACCTGGGTGGCTCAGTCTGTTAAGCATCTGCCTTCTTCTCCGGTCATGATCTCGAGGTTGATCTCAGGGTCCTGGGATCAAGCCTTACATCATTGGGTTCCCTGCTCCGTGGGGAGCCTGCTTCTCTCTCTCCCTCTGCCACTCCTCCTGCTTGTGTTCACTCTCTTTCTCTCAAATAAATAAGTGAAATACTTTTTAAAAAAGAAATCCAAAGCAGTTTCTTTAAAAAGATAAAAATAGGGGCATTCAGTAGAGCATGCAGCTCTTGATCCTGGGGTCCTGAGTTCAAACTCCACCTTAGGTATAAAGCTTACTTAAGAAAGAAAGAAAGAACTCATCACCAAAGCACATTCACACATACTCACACCTGCACACACTATGATGAGGGATGTCACAGGGACAGAGGAGTCAACTGAAAAAGTTTCCAGTGGTCAAAACTGGAACAATTTGAGCAACAAAATAAAGTAGTATTGGATTATAATCCAAATTATAAGATAAATATCCATGAGTCCTCATTTTTTTAATATGATATTAAGTATCATATTAAAAAATGATTGAATAAAGGCCTAAATGTAGAGGGGACAGATCTCCCCAGAAGAATTCTAAATAACTTATGTAGATTTATACCCTACATAAGGATGAGCATTACTTCCTATTCGTTGGTGTGGTCTGCACATAGTGACTTCCTTACAAGAGCACAGTTATAGAAAGAGGAAGAGTAGCTCTGCCATGGAGAACGCTGAAAAACCCTACCACGACCAAGGGATGAAGTCATCAGAAGTCATGCGTCACATTAGTCACATTAGACTAACCACAGTCTAATTATAAGGTAAAGCTCAGACAAATCCCAATTTAAGGATGTTCTATAAAATACCTGACCACCACCACCACCAACAAAACCAATCCTGACCAATAATCCTAAAAAATGCTGGCACCCAAACTGCAAAGAAAGTCTGAAAATTTTTCACTGCCCCGAGGACCCTCAGGCATCTAAATGTAATATGGGATCCAAGATGGGATCCTGGAACAAAAAAAGGAAATTATGTGACAAGTAAGAAAATCTAAATCAAGTACAGACTTTCGTTAATAATAGCATCTCAGGGGCACCTGGGTGGCTCAGTGGGTTAAAGCCTCTGCCTTCGGCTCAGGTCATGATCCCAGGGTCCTGGGATCGAGCCCCGCATCAGGCTCTCTGCTCGGCAGGGAGCCTGCTTCCCTTCCTCTCTCTGCCTGCCTCTCTGCCTAACTTGTG
Organism: Taxidea taxus jeffersonii; assembly: GCA_003697995.1. Classification (NCBI taxonomy): domain Eukaryota; kingdom Metazoa; phylum Chordata; class Mammalia; order Carnivora; family Mustelidae; genus Taxidea; species Taxidea taxus. The sequence goes on along the minus strand of ML096633.1, from coordinate 31,482 downwards.
ATCTCTGTCTGTCAAATAAATAAATAAAATCTTTAAAAAAAAATAATAGTGGAAAATGCAGAAGGGGAAATAGAGGTACATAGGAATATTGTTTCTGTATCTTACTGGAATTTAGTATAAGCCTGAAGTATCTTCAGATAAGTTATGATATATACAGTTAGCCCTACAGAAAACACTAAGAAAATAACTACAGAAAAATAGTGACATTTCATTAAAGAACTTAAGATATTATACTAGTATATTCATTTAATGCAAAAGAAAGCAGTAAAGGAGGAATAGAGGAAGAAAATGATGCAAGACATACAGAAAACAAAGTAAAGCATCAGATGCAAACCCAACTACATCAATGATAATATTGGATGTAATGGATTAAGCAATCCAATCAAAGGCTGAGATTGTTAGATAGAACATATTAAAAAAAGGATTCAAATA
>ML096633.1:18928-30950 GCA_003697995.1 Taxidea taxus jeffersonii | reverse complement strand
TTTTTTTTTTTTTTAAGATTGTATTTATTTGACAGAGAGAGAGAGACCTTGAGAGAGGGAACACAAGCAGGGGGAGTGGGAGAGGGAGAAGCAAGCTTCACCCCCCCACAAGCAGGAAGTATGATGCAGCATCCCAGTGACTCTTAATTATCATTTAAGAGCCCCACCTTGGGCATGGTACTGACTTAAAAAAAAAAAAAAAAAAAAGATAGGGCTGCCTGGGTGGCTCAGTAGGTGAAGCATCTGCCTTTGGGTTAGGTCATGATCCCAGCCCCTGAGTCAGGATTCTCTGCTCAGCACGGAGTCTGCTTCTCCCTCTCCCTCTGCCCCTACCCACCCTCCTGGTGCCTGCGGCCACACTCTCACTCTCTCAAATAAATAAATAAAATCTTTTTAAAAAGGGATAAAAAATAGGGGCTCCTGGCTCCATTGTTAAGCATCTCCCTTCAGCTCAGGTCATGATCCCAGGGTCCTGGGATTGAGCCCTGCATCAGGCTCCCTGCTCAGGCTCCGGCTCCCCCTGCTTGTGTTCCCTCTCTTGCTGTGTCTCTTTCTCGCAAATAAAAAAATAAAATATTTTATTAAAAAAAGATAAAAATAATAGTATATCAATATTTGTGCTTTATTTTTACCAAAGATATGATACTTATGTAATATATTAATAAAAAGGGAAACTGCCTGCAGAGTATACAAGAACTCTCTATACTATCTTTGCCATTTTTCTGTAACTAAAATTGCTCTAAAATTCAGGTTTATTCTAAAAGTTCAAAAACTTTTTTCTGTCTTTCCATGACAGAACAGTGAGAATGAACAGAACATCTTCACAGATCCTTCAGACATTAATAAAATAAGAAAATTCTATGAACCTTATGCCAATACACTGAGTATTTAGGTACAACTTAAAAACTCCTAGAAAAATATAATTTTCCAAAATGACTCAGAAGCAATTTAAAACTAAATAGTTCCAGGGCACCTGGCTGGCTCAGTCAGTTGAGGGTCTGCCTTCAACTTGGGTTGTGATCTCAGGGTCCTTGGATAGAGTCCTGCATTGGGCTCCCTGCTTAGCGGGGAGTCGGCTTCTCCCTCTCCCTCTCCCTCTGTGCTCTTCCTCTCCCTCTCTCTCTCTCTCAAATAAATAAATCAATAAAATCTTTAAAACTGAATAGTTCTATAATTATTAAATAACTTGCATTAGGAATAATAGTAATGTTCCTACATTGAAAGCTATAGGTGCAAAGAACTTCATTGGTAGTTCTACCAACTATTAAAAAAATAATTCCACATTACACAAACTATTATTCCCAATAATGGAATAAGAAGGTATAATCTGCAACTCATTCAATGAGTCTAACACCTTGTTAACAGATTTTTTTGTTAACGGACTCTTAACAAGAGTTGTATAAGGGAGGAAAATTATGTGTGCATCTCACTCAAAAGTATACAAGTAGAAGTCCTCCCAAAGTATCAGCCACACACAAAAGGACGACACATCATTAGATTGTGGAGGTATTACACAAATGCCGGTTTTGTTTCACTTTAAAACTTTACTTAATGTAATGTACCAGGTTACCATATTAAAAAAGGAAAATCACATGACTGTTAAAATAAGTGGAATAAAATTACTTGATATATTAATAACTCATTCATAATAAAAACACTTAGCTATTTACCTATAAGAGAACTTCCTTTAATTGAAAACTGACAACTACAAAACATACTTTACCATGACACCCCGAGAAATTTCCACTGAAATCTGAACAACCCAAAGATGTCCACTACCACCACTTCATTCTCACATTTGTACTGAGGTACATGGTAAAGTTTTACTCATTAGAAAGAAGGGAAAAGATGACATTAAACATATATGATTATGCACATAAAATACAAAATATAGAAACAAATTATCAGAATAATAAGTTCAGCAAGTTCTCCATAATAAAAACATAAGAGAATGGAATTTTTATGTACCATCAGCAAATAAAACATGATATTTAAAAAGATAACATCTATGGGGCCATAAAAATGTCAATTATCAGGGTGCCTGGCTGGCTCAGCTGGCGACACATGTGACTCTTGTTCTCGGGGTCATGAGTTCAAGCCCCAAGAAAAAAAAATATATATATAGAAAATATATATTTATATATACAGTATATCTATAAAAATATATAACTAAACTTATATATAACAAAATATACGTAAATATGTGTATTTATAGATAATATATATAACAAAATTGGTATATATATTATACATATCAATTAGCTAAATTTAAACATAAGAATACATGTGAAGACCTCTATGCAGAAAACATCATTGAGAAAAATTAAAGAAGACCTAAATCAATATTTGATATATTTGTGGTTTGGAAAACATTTTTTTTTAAGATTTTATTTATTTATTTGAGAGGGAGAGAGAGCACAAGAGGGGGAAGGTCAAAGGGAAAAGCAGACTCCCCGCCGAGCAGGGAAGCGGACATGGGACTCGATCCCAGGACTCTGGGATCATGACCCCAGGCGAAGGCAGTCGCTTAAGCAACTGAGCCACCCACGCACCCAAAAGACTTATATTTGTAAAATGGCAATTACCCCTAAGTTGATCCATGAATTCAGTGAAAACCTAATCAATGGATCTTATGGTGGCAATTGACAAAATGATTCTACAATATACATAGAAACGCCAAGTAGCAAAAATAATTGAGGTACTTTCAAAAAAGAAGACTGGAGTGTAAGGACGTGACCTACCCGATATCAAAAGTAATTATAAAATTATAGTAATTAAGGCAATGCCATATTGGTGTAGGGATAGTAAAATGGACAGAACAGAAAAGAGAAGGTAGAAATAGAGTATAAAGGCTCAGGTCACCAATTTCCAATGTGCGCTGAGAAGGAGTTCCCACACCAGCAAGCAATTCTTAGAACTCCGGCTGGGAGTCCTACAATTCGACCCAAGGCTGACACCATCCACCAGGAGAGAGCGTCAGACGGTCACAGGTTAGGGGTTCAGCCCCACGCGACGGTCCACCCCACGCCCCCTTGGGACGCGCGCGGCCAGCCCGGGTGCTGGGGACCGAGCAGCTCCAAGCCAGAGGCTCCCGCCACCCCCTCCTCCGGTGCGGCTCCTGGGCCCGAGCAGCTCCCGGAACTCACGGACACGGTTTCCTTCCCCGATCCGGGCCGACGGTCGAAGGGTGGGACTCGGGCGCGGCCCAGCGGAAGAGGGGGGGAGGGCGAGGTCCCGACGAAGAGCGAGCGGCTCCCCGGACCTCTCGGGGCCGCGGCGCTCCCCGAGCAGCCGCGTGTTCCCGGCCGGAAGCGCTCCCGAGCCCCTCCGTTTGGGTTTTTCTGGAGGCCTCGAAGCACAGGAATGAGTGATTGAACCGCTGGCCATTGGCTGATCAACCCCCAGCTCCTCTCCCCTCCCCGGAGGTCAGAGCGTGGCACTGAAGGTTCCAACCTCCCCTTACCTGGTCCGTTCCCCTGGCAACCAGCCCCCATCTTTAGGTCACCCTGGGGCTTTCCAAAAGTGACCTCATTAACACAACAAGGCACCTGTAGGGTTCTCAGCACTTAGGGAATTCCCAGGGTGTTAGGAGCTCTTTACCAGAGATGGAAGGGAAATCAAATATATTCATTGTAAATCCCAATATCACATAGGGCCTTGCATCAATGGGTATTTGATTTATGACAAAAGTAGCACTGTGGGGAGGGGGGAAAGTTAATTTTTTTCCTAATGGTGCTGAGACAGTTAGTATCCACAGGGAAAAAATGAAAAAAAAAATTAACCCTGACTTCTCCACACACACACATCCACGCATACCTTGGAGGTACTGCGGATTCAGTTCCAGACTACCACAATAAAGCAAGTATCACAATCAAGGGGGCCACGCGAATTTTTTGGTTTCCCGGTGCATATAAAATTTATGTTTGGGGGCACTAGACAAGAGTAGAAGAGCATTCTAGTCTTGATCTCAGGTTCCCGAGTCCAAGCCCTACCTTGGATGCAGAGATGAGATAAATAAAAACAAAACAAAACAAACTTAAGGGGCGCCTGGGTGGCTCAGTCGGTTAAGCCTCTGCCTTCAGCTCAGGTCATAATTCCAGGGTCCTGGGATCGAGTCCCACATCGGGCTCCCTGCTCAGCGAGGAGTCTGCTCCTCCCTCTACCACTCCCTCTGCTTGTGTTCCCTCTCTCTGTCAAATAAACACATAAATAAACATCTTTAAAATAAATAAATAAATAAAGTTATATTTACACTATACTGTAGTCTACTAAGTATGCAATAACACTGTGTCTAAAAAAAAGTACACACCTTAATTTAAAAACAGTAAATTAGTAAACACTAAAATGCTAAAAAATGCTGGGGCACCTGGCTGGCACAGTCGGTGGAGCATGTGACTCTTGATCTCAGGGCTATAGACTTGAGCCCCACATTGGGTGTACAGATTACCAAAAAATAAAATCTTTAGGTGCGCCTGTGTGGCTCAGTTATTCAGGCGTCCAACTCTTGATTTTAGCGCAGGTCATGATCCCAGGGTCCTGGGATGGACATGGGCTCCCTGCTCAGCTGGGAGTCTCTCTCTCCCTTTGCCCCTCCTCCCTGCTCTTGCACTTGCGCACGTGTTTTCTCTCTCTCTCCCTCTCTCTCCAGCACGCTGTCTCTCAAATAAATAAATAAAACCTAAAAACAATGCAATTATCTTTAAAGTGCAATAAGGCAAAGCACAATAAAACAATGTATACTTGCACATCAACATACGTAGCCTCTCCTCATCATTTACAGGTTCTGTATTTGCGAATTCATCTGCTGACTAAAATGTATTTACAATCCCAAAATCAGTAGTTGCAATACTTTGCAGACGTTCATGATCATGGGAAGAGCGGTGTATTTGAGTTCCTTGATACATACATTGCCAGGTGATGCTTTCTTGTCTCAACTCTTATACCATAAACCAGTGTTCTTTTCAAGGTCTGTTGAGTGCCACATTTTTTAAATGTTTTGCTTGTGGATGGTGATTTTGTTGTTTAATGCAGCTTCCAGCTGCACTGAAGTGATGTCTAGTGTTCCTGAAAAGGCTGTGATGTCCATCCTAGAGAAAATAAGAGGTCTTAATAAGCTTTGTTCAGGCATGAGCACTGTTGGCCCTGAGTTCAAGGTTAATGAAACAATATGGTATGTCTAAAAGTAAAGCAGCAATGAGGGGCAAACTAGTGTTTACTTGGGATCAAAGAATTACAATTTGGGGAGCACAGACTCCAGAAGTAGCCAGAAAAGTATCCTACCTGTGGTGTAAAAGCAAGAGGTTTTATGAAGAAGAGAAAGGAGGGAGGCAATTACATGAATTGGATAGAAGACAAAAAATATATTGTCACTGGCACTAACAGGCTAAGCTGCTGGTGATGTTATGGAACCTGGACTGGATCCTGACAGAAGAACCAAGCAGCACTCAGAGACCTTGGAGGATGAGAGATTTATTTAACACGCGGGAGCTCAGAGGAAGTGGTCTCCAAAGGTCTGAGCCCTGAGCACAAGCAGAGAGGGTAATTTATACCCTTCTGCTTCCTCATACTTGGTACTTTTGCTGCGCAGGAAACCAGGTAGGGAAGAAGAACCCAGAAGAGCTTTGAGGCAGGGACTGGAATTCCTTGCTGGTTTGGTGAGCCATCTTAGAGTACAGTTTTCCCTTATCAGTGACACCCTGATCAACCGTTCTGTCGTCAGAAAGTCCACAAGCAGACTTCAGAAACAATTGCTGCTTCTGGCCCAGCCAAGAGTCTTTTTGCCTAGTTCAAGAGTTCATTAGCCATTTGTTCCTAGAAAAGAAAATGGAGCTTTTCTCAAAATGGCATCTCTCGTGTCCAGAAGCTTTATACAGTTCCGCAGGTATATTCAGAAACAGGAAGAGGAAATTCATTAATCAATCTTTCCATGAGGCAGCTCTGGAAAGTGCTAAAGTAACAGCTACAGTGTGTGACAAAGAGATGGAAAAGTGGCTAAATTTGTGGATTGATGAGGTGATAACAAATTAGTGAAAGCATAGAGGACAGTTGTGAAACTGAACACCAAAGAAATATACTCACATTGCTCAGGGTCAGGAAAATATGAAACTCTTCTTGGCTAATGCTAGCTGGCTGGCTTGCATGTTTCAAAAGGCGATATGGTGTGAAAAACGCTAGACTTGTAGGTGAGGCAGATGGGGAAAGTTATGGAAGAATTTTAAAAGTATATTAAGAGTTATACAGGAAAAGGGTAATGGGAAGAGCAGCTTTCCAATGCTGATGAGTCTGGCTGGTTTACAAGGACATTGGCAAATGAACCTATATAACACAAATGGTGCTTCAGTTAATGAAAACGTGACCAGCAACTCACAGGAACTTAATCCTGTATTTTTCCTAAGAGCATAGTTCAGCATTGGCTAATGCACTGTTCATGATGGTAGTTATAGAACATAAACACCATGAATAATGAGAATCAAAATAATGAGAAACAAATCTGTAAGAAAAAGACAGACAACACCTTTACAGAAAAGTAGAACAATTTGCAGTTCCTTCAAAACAGGAATTCTACATATCCAGCCACTATGGAATGGAGCACAACCTTATTAGCAATCAGGAAAATATAAATCAAAGCCATAGTATAAGATCATTACCCACATTCCAGATGGGTAAATTTGTACAATCTGATAATATCCCGTGGTGAAGAGGATATAATTCTAATACTCTGTTGGTGGGAGTACAAAATTAATATAGCCACTTTGGAAAACAGTTGAGAATTATGTAGTAAAACTGAAGACATAGATAACCTCTAGCCCAGAAATTTTAGGCTTGGATAAATACCATAGACAAACATATGTACATATGCACCAGAAGACATTGAAAAGAATTTCTGATGGCCCAAACCAGAAATAATCCATAGGCACATTATTGGTGAAGCTAGGAATTATAATGTAGTATTTCTTCTCCTGATGGCTATAAGAATTCATATATGGGGGAGTATAGCCATATATCACATATATATAGGTATGTATGTATGTATACGTGTGTGTGTATGAAATCTTGGAGCTCAGAGAAGGTGCCAGAGAATGTTAATGTGATCTAGTCTAGTAGTAACTAAGATATTTTCCCAATTTGCTCTACTTTTTTTAAAAATTATTTTTTAAGTACTCTCTATACCCAGCAGGGGCTCAAACCTACAAGCCTGTGATCAAGTCCCATGCTCTTCTGACTGAGCCAGCCAGGTGTCCATGCTCTATTTTTTATAATTTTTTTTAAAGATTTTATTTATTTATTTGAAAGAGAGAGGATGAGAGACAGCATGAGAGAGAGTGGGGTCAGAGGGAGAAGCAGACTCCCTGCTGAGCAAGGAGCCCGATGTGGGACTGGATCCCAGGACCCCGAGATCATGACCTGAGCTGAAGGTAGATGCTTAACTGACTGAGCCACCCAGGCGCCCTATAATTTTTTTTTAAAGTAGGCTCCATTCACGACTCTGAGATCAAGACCTGAGCTGAGATCAAGAGTCTGATGTTTCACTGACTGAGCTACCCAGGCATCCCACCCCTGCTCTATTTTTTATTTTTTAGAGAGAGAGAGGTGTGGAGCAGAGGGAGATAGAGGGAGAAAGAATCACAAGCAGGCTCCATACCCAGTGTGGAGCCCGATGCAGGGCCTGATCCCATAACCGTGAGATCATAACCTAAGCTGAAATCAATAGTCAGACGCTCAACCACCTGAGCCATCCAGGTACTCCACCCATGATATATTTTTAAAAGCATAAAAATTTTCATTTTCTTAGCTTAAGAGTCCATTTAAAGTATTTTAAGTGATTCCCATATTAAAATCCACACAAAACTAAAGCAACAATCCCCTACTGTTACGTTAATGAGCATGCCATTTAACTAACATTTTTGTCACCTATTTAGCGGTGATGAATTGACTCCATTAATGAGGCATACATTAGCACATAGCAGAATACCTGAATAGCAACGGCTCAGATAGAAGTTATCTTCTCTTGATAACAAAATCCCAAAAATGAGCAGTTGAAGACATTGCTTCAGGTGCTCAACCATGAATGAAGAAATTCAGGCTTTTTCCAGCTTTCTGTTTTACCAGCATTACCTGTGACTGTAAGATGGCTCCTGTCCTCCCAGGCATCACACCTGTGTATTACAAGCGGAAGAGGATAAGGAGGCACCTGGGTGGCTCAGCCAGTTAAGCGTCAGACTTGTGATTCCAGCTCAGGTCATGATCTCATGGGTCCTGAGATCTGGCCCTGCACTGGGCCCCCCACTCAGCAGGGATTCTGCTTGAGGTTCTCTCCTGCTGCCCCTCCCCCTCCACTCACACCTGCTTATGCTTTCTCTCCCTAAAATAAATAAATAAATCTTAAAAAAAGAGAAGAGGATAAGGAAAGAGGCTGCATTTGTCTTTTCATCAGTAATCAAAATTATTTCTCAGAACACTACTTAGCTTTCCCTTTCTTTCATCTTTCTGGCTAGAAGTATGTCACAAGGTCAGCCTCACTTGCGGGGGAGACTAGAAAACCAAGAATTTATCACTGCAATCTCTGGAGCAGAAGGATGCAAAAGAGAAAGGGTTAAGTAACGACCATTGCATAAGCCCATATAATGCTGGGTACATTTACCTTACCTACCCCACAGGGTTGTTATGAATGTCAACCTTAAACGCTAAATGGCCAGTTATTTTACCAGCAAAATGAGTGTATTCAGGAATAGCAGAGGAATTGTTAATTTGAGACATAGAGATTATGACAAAACATAAGAAAGTCCAAGAGACAAAGGGAAGGTCAGCTTTTATTAGGTTTTAGGTGGAAATCGAGGAGATTTGTTTTGAACAAAAGTTCATTGGAGAAGAACAAGCTTGAAGTTGTGGCAGCTTCTCATTGGCTGCAAGCCATAGTTAGTGCATCATGCTAGGGCACAGAGTAATCTTCCTTCTTAAAAGCAAGAGATAAAATTCTCAAGTGAAAAATGTCCTTCCTTGTCAAGATAATTCTTATCTTCCTTCCTCCTGCAGGTTCTGCCGACTGCAAGAAGTGGTGCGTGCACGAGAGCTGCCCCCTTACGGCTTCCCGACTCCATTTTAAACAAGGTTTCCTTTGTTTCCATATGAGGATCAACTGTGAGGCTAGATTTGAACATCTCTAAAATTTACCAAATGCTAAACAAATATCAGAGATTATTATGCTCTTCTCTTGGAACTAACTGAACTCAAATTATGATTCAAGTACTGAGAAAAAGGTCTTCTATGTAAATGCTACACTAGATGATATAAATCTACCTATCTGTTTTTTATCTATTTCGAACACCAGCTAGCAACTGCTAGCTTGGGACTTTGTTCAAGATAGAATATCTCAGCTTAATGAACCAATGTGAAAAATCCCTTTCTCTTCTAGGAGATGAATCTGGAAAGCTTGTCATATTATTTGTCTCTGACTAAAGTTTCTACTGTGGATAGATGGAAGGCAAAAAGAAAATATTCCCTATAGAAATAGGCAAGGGGAAACTGGTATTGATTTTTGCAAAATAAATTCAGAGTAACTCTCACAGGCTTTGGGTGTATCTAGGTCACTGTGGAAAAAAAAAAAGACTAATGTTTTGCTGACCAATAGGAGAAATATAGTTATTTCTTACACATGGTTATTAAATGGATTTAGAACCTTTTTATTTTATACCAAGATTATTTCAACCAAGTAGAAACTACATACATATATGAACAGAATGCAGAAAAATAAATTTGACAACATTACGCATTTAGTTCAGTTTCCTATAAGGAACTTGTAGTTAAATTAACTTTGAAATCCCAAATGAAATCACTTATCAAAAATTCAAATCACTTAAAAGTGACAGCTACTTCACAGATGATTATGTGGCCCCAGCAGAGCATAGTGAATTAGTCAGCAGTTATTTCTCTATTTGAACCTGAAATCATTCACCATAGCAGGGGCATTCTAGGAGCTATAAAAGCTACTAGCCTTAATTTTGACCAAAGTCATAATTTAACAATCTCAACATATGACTCCAATGCACCAGAAAGGAAGATATCTTAATTAATTAAGATTAAACAATAAAGGTAGCAATAACACCTTTAACTACTTGATCAGTCAATACAGTTATATTAAGCACCTATTATGTGCCAGGCTCTATGCTAGGGCTGGGAACACAATGGTGAACAAAAAGATATGATATTTGCCATGCCTTTTGATGGTACATAGAGTCAAAAGTAAAAGACAACTTTTATTTACTTATTTTTAAAGATTTATTTATTAATTTTTAAAGAGAGAGAGCACACGAGGAGGGGAAGTGGCAGAGGGAGAGAGAGAATCCTCAAGCAGACTGCCCACTGAGCACAGACCCCGACTCAGGGCTTGATCCCAGGACCCAGAGATCATGACCTAAGACAAAGGCAGATGCTTAGCTGACTGAGCCACCCAGATGTCCCTAAAGGACAACTTTTAAATGCATACTTAAATGAGACCATTCTTAGGTGCTTAACATAATACCTGGCATATAGCAATTTTTCAACAAATGTCAGCTACTACTATTACTGATACAAAAATAAATAGATACATAGATAAAAAAAACTAAAAAAAAAATAAATGCAAAGTTCTATGCAAGCATAAAGCTGGAGGACTAAAATCAATTTTGGGGAAGTCAGAAAATGCTTCCTAAAAGATCTGATATTTAAAACAAGTTCTGGGGCGCCTGGGTGGCTCAGTGGGTTAAGCCTCTGCCTTCAGCTCAGGTCATGATCCCAGGGTCCTGGGATGGGGCCCCGCATTGGGCTCTCTGCTCGGTGGGGAGCCTGCTTCCCCCCTCTCTGCCTGCCTGTGCTCTCTCTGTCAAATAAAATCTTAAAAAAAAAATTGGGACGCCTGGGTGGCTCAGTTGGTTAAGCGGCTGCCTTCGGCTCAGGTCATGATCCCAGCGTCCTGGGATCGAGTCCCACATCGGGCTCCTTGCTCAGCGGGGAGCCTGCTCCTCCCTCTGCCTCTGCCTGTCTCTCTGTCTGCCTGTGCTCGCTCTCTCCCTCTCTCTAACTAATAAAAATAAATAAATAAATAAATAAAATAAAATAAAACAAGTTCTGAAGGATAAGTAGACATTAACTCAGCAAAAAGGAGACATATGCCTTATTAGTTTCTAAAATGAACCCCATATGCAGATTGCTCTATTCACTGCTAAAAATACCTTACAATTATAGACTAATAACTTTTCTCAAGTCAATATCCCTTACTAAAGAGTGCTCTGCCCCCAGTTTTACATGAATTACAATATCATTTCTTTTTCAAGCTTTAATCTGTCAAATTACTCTGCAAAATTCTGCCCTCTTCCAAAAATGACATTTGGTCTTAATCATTAATTATTTAGGACCTAAGACATCTAGACTGTACCAACAGATGTAGTACAATATAGTACAATCTTACATACGTACTACCGGATCCCAGAAGAAAGGCAGAAAAGGACAGAAAAAAAATACTTTAAGAAACAATGGTCAAGAATTTTCCCAAATTCGTTACAGCAAACAAGGGATGCAAGAAACTCAGAGAATAAGCATACACAAAAACCTAAACAAACATCGGTATATCATATTTTAAAGTGCTAAAAAAACAAAGCTACTTCCTATTTCAGTTCCAGTGTGTAAAGAGCTTGGAAATCATCACTCCCCTACCTACAAGAAAAGCACTGGAGAAATTAAAAGCCCATGACTTTTCTTGGAACCATCAGAGAATAGAAGTTGAGGGTCAAACTCTCTCCCAATGTCTGGACAGAACGGTAAATACAGAGAGCAACAGAGATCATTTTCCTGCTATTAAAAGCCAATGGAGACATAAAGTGTAAGAAAACTTAAATAGGGGGCATCTGGGTGGCTCAGTGGGTTAAAGCCTCTGCCTTTGGCTTGGGTCATGATCTCAGGGTCCTGGGATCGAGCCCCACATTGGGCTCTCTGCTCAGCGGGGAGCCTGCTTCCCCCTCCCCCGGCCCCCGCCAACTCTCTGCCTGCC
>ML096633.1:0-18828 GCA_003697995.1 Taxidea taxus jeffersonii | reverse complement strand
GAGCGAGAAACTCTTGCAGGCTGTGGTCATAAGGAGGCCTCCACACTTTTGTGAATTTGACCTCCAGGAATCCCATCAGGTCTTCGTGCTAAACAGCCAAAAAAAAAAAAAAACCCCTCCTGTCTCCAGTAGAGAGTGAGGGAAGTAACCAAACCCCAGCTCTATGTTGTCTGTAAGGTATCTACTCTAAAAACATAGGTTAAAAGCAAATATATGGAGCTCTTCCCATAAGTGGCTTGAGGTGATCCCTGAAAATGGTTCGCTATTCACTTGACCCAGAGAACCCTGTAAAATCATACAAATCAAGAGGTTCAAATCTTCGTGTTCACTTTAAGAACACACGTGAAACTGCCCAGGCCATCAGGGGTATGCAGATCTGAAAAGCCATGAAGTATCTGAAGGATGTCACTTCGAAGAAACAATGTGCGCCATTCTGTCACTACAATGGTGGAGTTGGTAGATGTCCCCAGGCCAAAGAGTGAGGCAGGACAGAGGGTCGTGGCCCAAAAAGAATGCAGCTTTGTACTTTACATGCTTAAAAATGCAGAGTCATGCTGAACGTCAGGGTTTAGATGTAGATTGTCTGATCATTGAGCACACCTAAGTGGACAAAGTCCCCAAGATGCCACGCAGAATTTACACGGCTCATGGTTAGATCCACCCACGCATGACGACTCTCTGCCACACTGACGTGATCCTTACAGAAAAAGAGCAGATTGTTCCTAAACCAGAAGAGGAAGTTGCACAGAAGGAAAAGATATTCCAGAAGAAAATGAAGAAGCAAAAACTTACAGCCTGGGAATAAATTCTGCATAAAATAAATGCAAATAAAAGTTAAAAAAAGCAAGTATATGAAGAAAGATATAGCATGCTGGCATTAAGAAAAAGGAAGCTGCAGTAGCTATATTAATTTTAGATTAGACAAAGCTGACTTTGAAACAAGAAAAATTATCAGGGATAAAGAGAGTCAATACATAATCATAAAAGGTCAATTTTCCAGAGAGACATAGAAATACTTCATGTGTATGTATCGTAACAAGAGAGCATCAAAATATAGGAATCAAAAGCTGATAGAACTTGAAATGAAAAATAGACAAATCAACTATTATACTTCAGCACTCATCTTTCAGTAAGAATATAGCTGACTTGAACAGCACTATCAATCAAACTGATCTAATTGGCATGTATACAATGCTCTACCCAGCAACTGCAAAATACATATTCTTCCCAAGCTCACACAGAACATTCGCCAAGACAGATCACATCCTGGACCATAAAACACACCTTAACAAATTTAATAGAAATTACACTAATTATGTTCTCAGATAGTAGAATTAAACTAGAATAACAGAATAGCACTTAGAAAAGTTCCAAATATTTGGAAGTTGAACAACACATTGCTAAATAAAATATAGGCCAAAGAAAAAGTCTCAAGAGAAATTTTAAAGTATTTTGAACCAAATGAATATGAAAATACAACCTATCACAATTTGTGAGATACAATGAAAGCAATGCTTAGAAAAATGTTTATAGCATTGAATGCATATATTAGAAAAGAAAGTTCTATAATCTTTTACAAAATATTTTATCTATTTATTTGGAAGAGAGTGAGAGCACCAGTGGTAAAAGGGGCAGAGGGAGAGGGAGAAGCAGGCTCCCCACGGAGCATGGAGCCTGACATGGGGCTTAATCCCAGGATCCCGAGATCATGACCTGAGCTGAAGTCAGATGCTTAACAGACTGAGCTACCCGGGAACCCCAGGAAGGTCTATAATCTGTAATTAGGCTTGCACTATAGGAAGCTAGAGAAAAAAGAGCAATTAAAATTTGAAACAAGGATAAGAAAGGAAATAATGAAAAACGGAATAAAAATCAATAAATCAAAGACAGTCACATAATAGAGAAAAATCAAAGAAACCAAGACCTGGTTCTTTGAAAAGTTCAATAAAATTGATAAACACAGGGGCGCCACTCCCCCTGATTGTGTGCCCTCTCTCACTCTCTGTCAAATAAATAAATAAATAAAATCTTTTAAAAAAATTGATAAATATATTCCATGTTAACCAAGAAGAAAAAGACAGGATACAAAATACTAACACCAGAAATGAAAGAGGAGTCATCACTCTTGATCTCAATTAACATACATAGAACTTTCAATTATGATGGTGGGGAGTCTGCCTGGGTTTTAATTTTACAATGCTTTGGACACATAAAAAGATGGGGAGAACAAAGACAGATGAAGGTAACAGTAACCTTTTATAGTAGTACTACTAATCAACTGGGAAAAAATGGGTGAAAGAACCCATTGAACACAGAAACAAGCAACAAAAAATATTTATCAAGAAAAGTTTAGGAAGGGACACCTGGGTGGCTCAGTGGGTTAGGCTTCTGTCTTCGGCTCAGGTCATGATCTCAGGATCCTGGGATCAGGCCCTGCATTGGGCTCTCTGCTCAGTGGGGAGCCTGCTTCCCCCTTTCTCTCTGCCTGCCTCTCTGCCTACTTGTGAGCTCTCTCGCTCTCTGTCAAATAAATAAATATTAAAAGAAAAAAAGAAAAGCTCAGGGAAAGTACTGTATAAAATACAAAAATTTACATTGAAATTAATTAATGTATTTAACAAACATGTATTGCATACATAGTATATGCCTGACACCATTAGAATTGTTTGGGTTATGGCAGAGAGTAAAACATTCAGACATTTCCATCTCCATGGACTTTACAGTATATTGAAGAAGAAGGGTAATAAACTACAAACATAAACAGTAAGAAAATTACATAATATATTAGAATTTGATGACTGTTGGGATGCCTGGTTGGCTCAGTTTGTTGAGGGTCTGCCTTTGGCTCAGGTCACGATCCCAAGGTCCTGGGATTGAGTCCCAATTCCGGCTCCTTTATCCGTGGGGAGCCTGCTTCTCCCTCTGCTTGCCACTTTCCCTGCTTGTGCTCTCTCTCTCTCTCTCTCTCTCTCTCTGACAAATAAATAAAATTTTTTAAAAAAGAATTTGATGACTTGTGGAAAATGAAAATATAATGAAAATATTGAGGGAGTTAAATTAATAGAGATATGGCATAGTAGATCAGGTGGTATATAATGTAGTCAGGTTGGCCTCCTTGTGAGGTTGAGATTTCATAAAAAACTAAGCATTAGAGATAAAGTAATAGAGATATCTGGGGGATGATGTTTCACAGCAGAGGAAATACAACACAGGCCCTTACAATGAGTGCCTTCTAGGACAGTCAAGTTTAATGCAGCTCAAGATTGGTAAATTAAAATAGAGATTAGGTCAGACAGGTAACAGAGGATCAGATCAAATAGGTCTTCCTGGACCTTGTGGGATTTGATTATACGTCGAATGAAAAGAAAAGTCATCAAAGGGTTTTTGGGAAGAGCATTAATATAAAATAGTTTTAAAGGGATTATCCTGGCTATTGTGTTGATTATAGACTGTACAGAGCCAGAGGTAAGATATAGGGGGAGTCCTGTTAGGAGGCAATTTCCAAGATTTTGGGCTGAGCAACTAAAAGGATGGGAGTTGCTGGCGTGCCTGGCTGGCTCAGTCGGTAGAGCATGCAACTCTTGATCTCAGGGTTGTGAGTCCGAGCCCCACACGGAGTGTAGAGATTACTTTTAAAAAATCTTTTAAAAAATGAAAGGATGCAGTTGCTAACAATTGAGATGGAGTAAGCTTTAGGTGGAGGAGACTCGTGAAGGATATATCAGGAATTCAATCTGCAACATACTGAACTTAAGAAGCCTTAAACATCAAGTGATATAGATATAGATATAGATATAGATATAGATATAGATATAGATATAGATATAGATAGATATAGGCATAGAGTAAGTAGTTGATACACTAATTTAGAGATGGAGAAAGTGGTCCAGCCAAGACATACATGTTTGGGAGTTGTCAGCCTATAGATGGCATTTTAAAGTCTTACATCTAGATAAGATAAAGAAGAGAAAAAAGACCAAAGCCTTAGTATACTCAAAATTTAGAAGTCAAAGAGAAGAGGGAGAACTGACAGAAGAGACTTAGAAGGAAAAACCAATAAGGTAGGAGGAAAACCAAGGGAGTGGAATGGAGCGCCCAAGGGTTGAATCCATGAGCACATTTAACACTCTTGGGAAGACCCAGCATTGTAAAATGTTGTAGAAATGTTTCATTTTTCATTTTTCCCCAACCCCATTATAGTTTTAAGGCAAAAAAAATCGGGAGAGACTAAAAATTCCAATGTATTTTCCCCAAAACTTTTTATTTTGGGAAAAGTTGCAAAAAATACTCCAGTGAGTACCTGTATAACTTCACTTAGACTCACCAATTTTTTAAAAAGATTTTATTTATTTATTTGACAGACAGAGATCACAAGTAGGCAGAGAGGCAGGCGGAGGGGAGGGGAAGCAGGCTCCCTGCTGAGCAGAGAGTCCAATGCGGGACTCGATCCCAGGACCCCGAGATCATGACCTGAGCTGAAGGCAGAGGCTAAACCCACTGAGCCACCCAGGTGCCCTAGACTCACCAATTTTTAATGGCATACGTGACTTTGCATCTTTTCGCTGACCTGTTTGAAAATAAATCACATACATCTTGACACTTCCCTCTTAAATACCTCAGCCTGTACTTCCTAATAATAAAGGTATTTCCCTACATACTGAAGAAAGTCACCATAAATTCAATATTATCTAATATACAGTTTTATTCATATTTTTCCAATTGTCTCCAGAATTTTCATCTATAGCTATTTAATTTTTCAATCCAGGATTGAATCAAGGGTCATATTTTGCATTTGATTGTTACGTCACTTTCGTCTCTTAATCTAGACCAGTGTCCCTGACTTTATTTTTCCTTTGATACTGAAAATTTTGAAGAACCCATGTCTATGGTCCTCTGAATGTTCCACATTCTGGATTTAATAGACTCGGGTTAAACATTCTGACAAAGACTTTATATGAGTGATTTTCTGTGTTTCCTATATCATATCAAAAGGACACATAATGTCAAATGTCCCATATTAGTGCTAATAGTTTTGAATATTGGTTTAAAATAGTGACTGCTAATTTTCTCCATTTTAGTGGTACTTCTGTTTCTTTGTAATTAGTATGTAATCTTTGGGGTGATATTCAAGACTATGTGAATATTGTGTTGCTCAGTAACCTTTCACCTGCTTGGAATCTTCTGAGATACTTAACTGAATTATTACATTGGAAATTGCACAGTGGTAATTTTAAAATTCTGTTGTCATTTCATATACATTTATTAGTTGGCATAGATACAGAGGAGATTTTCCTTCTTGTACCCCTTCTCTCACATTGTTTTAAGGTATCGTGATGGACTCATGTTTTCTTTTGATCCATATGTTATAATCCATTACCATAATTATTCTTTTTGAAGTCAGTAGAATATAATGAGCATATGAAAACTCACTGTTAGAGCTCACACAAAAGAATAAAGGGTCACCACTTTAAACTGAGATAATTTCCAAAACAAAAAAACGAGGGCATTTTCAAGAACAGTCACTAAAAGATCAAACTTTTATTTAGCATGAGATGAAATACTTATCAAATAAAACAAAAAACAAAATACGTGGTTTGGAGTCTTTGGAGAGAAGTTGACACTTGAGGGAAAAATTAATATAGAAATGCAACTTGTACCACAAACATAAAAAATTCATGTAGGGAAATATACATAAGATTTTTAAGATTAAAATAATTTGCAGAATAAGGGATGCCTGACTGGCTCAGTGGGTGCAGCATGCGGCTCTTGATCACGGGGTTGTAGGTCTGAGCCCAACATTGGGTGTAGAGATTACTTTAAAAAAATAATTTGCAGAAAAATACACATGCAGTGATCTTATTATAAGAAGAGAGTCAACAGGGACGCCTGGGTGGCTCAGTTGGTTAAGCAGCTGCCTTCGGCTCAGGTCATGATCCCAGCGTCCTGGTCCTGGGATCGAGTCCCGCATCGGGCTCCTTGCTCGGCAGGGAGCCTGCTTCTCCCTCTGCCTCTGCCTGCCTCTCTGCCTGTGCTCTCTCTCTCTCTCTAATAAAATAAATAAATAAAATCTTTAAAAAAAAAAAAAAAAAGAAGAGAGTCAACAATAACATCTCTGTGTACTTAAATGGGGATAAATTTACATTCCTGTGTGCATGAATTTGCATAACTGTGCACTAATTTATTTGTTTGAGCATGGAGAAAGATGTTCAAGGATATGTAGCTGGTTATTAACTTTGGGTACATTGGGGTGAGTATAGTGGGTTGTGATAATGGGAAAGTTATGAACGGAAGCAGAATAGTGAAACATCATTACTTATCTGCATTTATTTATTTGTTTTTTTATTTTTTTATTTTTATCTTTTTAAAGATTTTTATTTATTTATTTCACAGACAGAAATCACAAGTAGGCAGAGAGGCAGGCAGAGAGAGAGGAGGAAGCAGGCTCCCCGCGGAGCAGAGAGACCGATGCGGGGCTCGATCCGAGGACCTTGAGATCATGACCTGAGCCGAAGGCAGAGGCTTTAACCCACTGAGCCACCCAGGCGCCCCTATTTGTTTTTTTTAAAAATATTTTTTTAAATTTATTTTAGAGAACCAGAGAGTACGTGAGAGACACGGGGGCGGAGCAGAGGGAGAGAGAGATAAACAAATTCCTTGCTTGAGCTTGAGCAGGAAGCCTGACAGGGGGCTCGATCCCAGGACCCCAAGATTATGACCTGAACTGAAATCAAGAGTTGGACACCTGAGCAACTGAGCCACCCAGATGCCCCTGCATTTATTTTTTCAGTCCTCTGGCAATAATGACCATGCAATCCTGTTGAAATAATTAATATTAATATTGATTATTAATATTAATAATTAATTAATGATATTAATTAATATTAATAATAATTAATGTTAATCGTAATATTATTAATAAAATAATATTAAATTAAAATATATTTTAAGGTGAGTAAAATATTGGGTTATCACTTTTTGTGATCTTACAGAAGGTAATCTCTTCCACTTCAAGTGTCCTTTATTCAACAAAAAAAATCACTAATGCTGAAAAAAATCACTAATAATAAATAATAATAATAATAAATAAATAAAAACAAATAATAAAAATCACTAATAATAAAAGATTTTATCCTTTATTTTAATTTTGTTTTTTAGTTTAATTTTAATTTTAATATTAAAAAGTATTTTTAGATTTAAAAAATCCAAAAATAAAAAGAACAATAGCAGCCTCCATTTATTCATCACTTCCAAGGGCTCAGGTACTATGTTTTGTGCAGTTATACGGATTGTCAAACTTTACCTACCCCACAATGATATGAAATAGAAACGATTATTACTATATTATAGAGTTGTTGAAAAGATAAATGCTCACATACATAATTGAATCATGTAAACTGATAATCAGTATATAAATTAAAGGGGCATACTATCCTGAAAATGTTTTACCATTTAAAAATACATGATCGTATGCTATATGCTTCGATGGGGACCTACATATTTACCACTTAATAAGATAATAAAATCATCCTACTAACTTTTTGCCTTTAATTCTCACTGCTTTTTATTCTCCCACAAGGAAGACTCACTAGTAAATTCAGGTTTTATGAATAGGCACTATAGTGAACACCACGTAGGCTATCTGAGAACCTATATCATAGTTGAGATATAAAACCCAAGTATGGGACGCCTGGGTGGCTCAGTTGGTTAAGCGGCTGCCTTCGGCTCAGGTCATGATCCCAGCGTCCTGGGATCGAGTCCCGCATCGGGCTCCTTGCTCGGCAGGGAGCCTGCTTCTCCCTCTGCCTCTCTCTGCCTGTGCTCACTCTCTCTGACAAATAAATAAATAAATAATCTTTAAAAAAAAATAAAACCCAAGTATATGAGAAAGGGATTATCTGGGTCAAGAAGAGGGAATCAGTGCTAGAAGTATATCTGTCTAATTTGTTCTGTGTGACAAAATATAGCATTAGCTGATTATGATTTATTGAAATAGGAATGTTCCCCAAAATACAAAGTTTCAAACACTTAGGTGATAGTAGAACTATTTACCTACAAAAGGCCAAAGAATCCGGGTGCTTGGGTAGCTCAGTGGGTTGAGCCTCTGCCTTCGGCTTGGGTCATGATCTCGGGGTCCTGGGATTGAGCCCCACATCAGGCTCTCTGCTCAGCAGGGAGCCTGCTTCCCCCTCTCTCTCTGTCTACTTGTGCTCTCTCTCTCTCTCCCTCTCTGTCAAATAAATAAATAAAATCTTAAAAAAAAAAGCCAGAAAATCATCAGAAAAAAAAATTACAAGGTAACTCAGAAAAGTGTATAAACAGAGAAGAGTTATAAAATATTTAATACTAATAATCTTTTGTAAAAGACAATAAAAAAGCCACTTACCAGAAAGAAAATGCAAAATACTCAGAAATAGGTGAATTGTGGATTGTTAAAACCTATATAAATTTAGATGGAAATAATCATTTTCCTGGAAAGGAAGAATCTTGGTGAAACTGGGTTGATTTCTGTATAACTAATTTAACTTTTGATTCCTAAATTAAAATTCCAAAGTGCCTTTAGTGCTTATTTGAAAAAAGTTATTTGATGAACTATTACCTATATGAATATGTTTAGAGTTAGTCAAGATAAACCACAGAAAAAAAACCCAAGAATAAAAATTTCTTGATATATTAGGTAGGAAATCATGTAGCAAAATTGTAATGGATCTGGTGGATCTGGTTCAAAACTCAGAAAGAGAGAGAGAGACCTCACTGGAGAAGACCAACTTGTAAAATATTACTGAATGAAATTCACAGGAAAGTTAGCACTGATTAAGGAAGAAGTATAGCGTTGAAAGGCATGTGTTTGTGAGGGCTGAGGATTATTATTTATTTTTTATTATGTAAGTTTGCATTTTCCGTTAAGTAATGTGAGAAAGGGTAAGTTACCCTTGCTAATGAGAATATCAATGGGACAAACACACACATACATACAATTACATACAATGTATTTGTGTGTACAATGTATATGTGTATTGTGTGCAAGTTTGTGTGTGTTAACCTTAGAGCCAAATGTAGAGCTTTAAAACAATCATTTGTGTGTTCTGTAACAAGATGAAAATTGCTCTGAAATTAAATAGCGAGAAAAGGAAAATTAAGTTTTACTTAATCAATACATATCAAACAAGGTGCTTAGCAACTATATATAGATGTTATAAATATATATCACTCAAAAAATCCAAGCAAACCCCTAAAACTTGAGGTCTACCAGTAAAACACTTCAGGAAGAAGGCAGAGAGCACTGGGTGTTATATGCAACTAATGAGTCATTGAACACTACAACAAAAACTTGTGATGTACTATATGCTGGCTAACTGAACATAATAATAATAATAATAAAAAAGAACAGCAGAGAGCAGAAAAAAATTAATGGCGCCCCAAAGGCACCAGTATGCATTTCTGAGAAGGAGAGAGGAAACTAAGGAGAGATAGAACATGACAATGTTTTTCATAAAAATTCGGTCCCAGGTGTCAGGCTTATCTCTGGGTTTCTGTTGGTTCTCAGACTGGGCCCTATCCACGAAGGGCAGGAAAAGGTGAAAGGAGGCAGGCCACTCCAGATAGGCAGGTGGCAGGTTTAAGCAGCAAGGGAATTTATCTGCAAGTTTTATCTTGGCAGCAGCAAGACAGATCTCTGGACCACCCACCAGAATCCTAAAAGTTTATATAAAAGCCTTAATGTGTCTACCGTCCAAGCACTCCAACAACACACTGCTCTCTCAGTGTGGCATCCTCGAATATGAGTCCCACTATGAAGCAGTAGGCAGAGTGTACATTTCCAGGACAGGGGAGGGGACAGCCTCCCACTGTACTGAACCAGCTCCTAGGTCAATTAGAAGTCATGTCCTCCTGATGAGCTCCTCCAAATCTCGCTTTGGTTTTGTTTAGCAAATATGTTGTTCTCATTGAGAAAGGTGACCTAAATTACCTAGTCTGTGATTACTCCCAAGAAAAGTCCATATTTAGTTTCAGATGAAGTATGCTCACTTCATTCTCACAACAAATGTAAAATCTATAAATTAAAATCTGTAATTCCCAATTAAATATTTTATTATGAATAAATACAGCACAAAATGAATAGTTGTTGATTTCATTGTGAAGCAAATCAACAAATAAAAAAGTTCTTTTGACTATACAGAGAAGTATAATGTGTATATATAAATAAACATAAGTGAGGAGTTTTTTAAAGCATGAAGTAGTGTGTGGAAAGGTACTTATCAGGATATTTGCCATAAGTACATTGGGGAGCTAATTACAATCAGAAAGGCAACGAAAGACATTAATAATTTCTCTGAACCTAATATTGTACTATGTCTCTAGCAACAATAACCAGATATTTTTTTAAAATAAATAAGTGTAGGAGAAATAAGCATGTTTAATAAATATCTTAGGACCTTTGTCTTTTTTCCAGGTTCATTGAGATATAACTGAAAAATAAAAAATAACCCTAACTGAAAAATAAAAATTGTATATGTTTAAAGTATACAATGTAATGTTTTACATTGTGAAATGATTATTATAATCAAGCTAATTAATCACAGTTACCTCACAATTACCATTTTTAAATCTGTGAGAACAATTAAGATTTATTCTCAGCAAAGTTCAAGTATGCAATACTGTATTATTAACCTATAGTCACTGTGCTGTACATAGATCTCTAGAATTGAATCATCTTAGGACTGACACTTTTTACTTTTTTTTTTTAAATATTTTATTTATTCATTTGACAGGGAGAGAGATCACAAGTAGGCAGAGAGGCAGGCAGAGACGGGGTGGGGGGGGAAGCAGGCTCCCCGCTGAGCAGAGAGCCCAATGCGGGGCTCAATCCCAGGACCTCGGGATCATGACCCGAGCCGAAGGCAGAGGCCTTAAACCACTGAGCCACCCAGGTGCCCCACACTTTTTACTTTTGATGAACCTCTCCTCATTTTCTCAACTCTCTAGTTCCTGGCAACTACCATTCTATTCTCTGCTTTTATGAGTTCAACTTATTTAGGTTCCATATATAAGTGAGATCATGCAGTATTTGTCCTTTTGTGTCAGTCTTACCTCACTTGGCGTAAAGTCTTAAAGATTGATTCATGTTGTCACAAATGGCAGGATTTTCTTCTTTCTCGGCTGAATTTTATATATATATGTATATATACGTATATATACATATATATATACACACACACACAAACAGGATATCAAAATATTGGAGTTAGCAGACATGAATAGTAAAAAAGTTTTATTGCTATGTTTAATATTACAAGAGAAAAACAATTCAAGAAAGAATTAAAAACATAAAAAAGTGTCAAATGGAAATCTTAGAACGAGAACCACAAACTTAATAGATGGTTTTAACAACAGATCAGAAACAGAAGAAAGGGAAACTAATAAACTGGAAGAAAATGTCCAGACAGAAACATGCAGACACTTCATTAAAGAAAATTAATGGATGGCAAATGAACAAATGAAAAGATGCTCAACATCATTAGCCATGAAGAAAATGCAAATTAAGACTACAATGAAAGATTGTTATACACTATTAGAATAGCTAAATTTAAAAACAATGATGAGGGATGCCTGGCTGGTTCAGTCAGAAGAGCATGTGACTCTTGATCTTGGGGTCATGAGTTTGAGCCCCACACTGGGTACAGAGATTACATAAAGACAAGTAAATAAATAAATAAAACTTTAAAAAAACAGTGATGATATCAAATGCTGGTGAGGATGCAGAGAACCTAGATCTCTCATATATTGCTGGAGGGAATGTAAAATGATTCAGCTTCCTGAGAAAATACTTTGGCAGATAATTTTAAAACTAAATATACACTTACCATGTGACTCCTCAACTGAACTCCTCAGTGTTTATCCTAGAGTAATAAAAATTTGTTGGCAAAGGGGTTATACATGAATGTTCATAGCAGCTGCATTTGTAGTAATTAAAAAGTGGAAATAATACAGATGTCCATAATGTGTGAATGGCTAAACAAACTGGTACATTCTTACTACGGGGTGCTATTCAGCATTAAAAATGAATGAACTGGGGTGCTTGGGTAGCTCAGTCAGTTAAATGTCTGACTTCAGTTCAGGTCATGATCCCGGGGTCCTAAGATTGAGTCCTGAGTTGGGCTCCATGCTCAGTCAGGAGTCCGCCTCATGCCTTCTCCCACTCCCTTTGCCCCCCCGCCCCTGCCCAGCTCATGCACTCTCTGTTTCTCAAATAAATAAATAAAATCTTTAAAAAAATTTTTTAAAATGATAAAATAAAATCATTTTTTAAAAATGATAAAAACTGATACATATGTTAGATGAGCTTAAGATTATTACACTGAGTGATAAAATAGAACCTCAAAAGGGTACATATTTATGACTCCATTTGTATAACATTATCTAAATGAAAAAAGACTTGAGATAGAAAACAGATTCCCAGGTTTGGAGATGGAGGTAGGTAAAAAGAGTGTGAAGAATGTGTCTATAAAGGAGAGTAAGGTGGAGTTCTTTTGTGGTGATGGAATGGTTATGTATCTTTGTTGTGGCAGTGAACACACAAATCCATACATATGATACCACTTCATAGAACTTACATACATAGAAAGAGAGAGAGAAATGAGTACATGTAATAACTATTAAAATCTGAATAAAATCTTTGGTATAATTAATAGTATTCTACCAATGTCAATTTCCTGCTTTTGATAATGTACTGTGGTATGTAGGACGTTATCACAAGGAAAAGCTAAATGAAGAATATGTGGGTATTTCTTGTACTATTCTTACAACTTCTTGTGAATAGAAAGTTATTTCAGAATATAGAGTCAGATAAAATTAAATAATGATAAAATAACTAGAACAATGATGATTATTTGTTAGTATTAATAAATGGATAATTTCACATGATCCTCACAACAATCCTGTGACTTTGAAAATATTAATTCTACAACATAGGAGTACCATGAGGTGTCATTAAGAACATTCTTTGGCAAGACTAAAAGCAACATGGTAAGATAAGCCATTGTATTATCACAATATATCTCAAATTTTGGTACACATCCCCTATAAAAGTGTGTACATACATGCACACACATACATACACATACAGAAATTGAAGCACAATATATAGAAATACTATATGCAATGAAATCTCTTTTATTCCTTTGGATTCTCTTTTATTCCTTTAAAAAATAAGGTCAATTGAGTCTATTGATGTCACAACTCATAAATAGCTCACAGCCTATTTTTTGAAAGTCATTAATCTAGAAAAATGTCCACACTTCTTGTTAAGATAGAAAATGATTTGCAGAAAAATGTGTATAATATTGTTTTGTATCTTATCAATTAAAAATAAGCTATAATACTGTATCTATGTTGACTGCATAGATACATCATTACTTACATAGTTTTGATATAATATTGTACTTATGAAAGATTGGTGGAGTTTGAAGAAAGAGTGAATGAGACCTTCCAATATATTTTCTGCAACTTCTTGTCTGTGTATTTATTTCAAAATAAAAAGTTTTTAAAAGTTTTAAAATCTAGGGCGCCTGGGTGGCTCAGTTGGATAAGCATCTCCCTTAGGCTCATGTCATGATCTTGGGGTCCTGGGATAGAGCCCCATGTCGGGTTCCCTGCTCAGCGGGGAGTCTGCTTCTCCTTCTCTTTCTGCCCACCCCTGCTCGTTCTCTCTCTTTCTTTCTCAAATAAATAAATTAAAATTTAAAAAGTTTTAAAATCCATAAAAATAAGGGGCGCCTGGGTGGCTCAGTGGGTTAAAGCCTCTGCCTTTGGCTCAGGTCATGATCTCAGGGTCCTGGGATCGAGCCCCACATGGGGCTCTCTGCTCAGCGGGGAGCCTGCTTCCCTTCCTCTCTCTCTGCTTGCCTCTCTGCCTACTTGTGATCTCCGTCAGTCAAATAAATAAATAAAATCTTTAAAAAAAATAAAAAGAAAATAAAAGAAAATCCATAAAAATGAAAAGAAAAAAGAAGCTATACATTTTAATAACATTAGTAGATGCTTTATTTTTATCTATTTTTATTTTTTAGATTTATTTATTTATTTGAGAGAGAGAGAGACAGAGACAGTGATACAGATAGCAAGAGAGATAACAAGAGAGAACATAGGCTGTGAGGAGAGGGAGAAGCAGACACGCTGCTGAGCAGGGAGCCCGATGCAGACTCGATCACAGGACCCTGGGATCACGACCTGAGCCGAAGGCAGAGGCTTTAACCCACTGAGCCACCCAGGCGCCCCGAGAAATGGAACTTTTGTATACTGTTGGTAGAAAGGTTTTTAAAAGATTATTTATTTATTTATTTGACAGAGATCACAAGTAGGCAGAGAGGCAGGCAGAGAGAGAGGAGGAAGCAGGCTCCCCGCTGAGCAGAGAGCCCGATGCGGGGCTCGATCTCAGGACCCTGGGATCATGACCCAAGCGGAAGGCAGAGACTTTAATCCACTGAGCCACCCAGGCACCCCCAGATGCTTTATTTTTAAACGGCAAACTGTTGAATGAAAAAAACAGTGCAGTAAATTTAGTTTAAAAGTTTAAAAGCTTATTAATTTTTCATTGTGTATCTTTGCCTTACTTCACTGTTTAGACTGAAATGTATTAATATGTTAACCAAAATCAATACAGTATAGATTAAAAATGAAAATAAACTTAATCTACTTAATCTCCAGAAGATACAACTTCTCCTACAATTAAAATAAAACAATAATTTATGTTCTTATATTACTAAATAGTACAAAAAAATTCTTTATTTAGTTTTTACATCCTTGATAGGAAGAGTGCTTCAAAACTTCATGTAGATTATCTCATGGAACTTTCAAAAACATTGGCACAAAAAAAACACAAAAAATAGTATTGAAATTATTATTATATTTTTTAAGTAGGCTCCATGCCCAGCGTGGGGCTCAAACTCACAACCCTGAGATAAAGACCTGAGCCAAAATCAAGAATTGGACACTTAACTGACTGAGCCACCCAGGCACTGAGGTACTGAAAGTATTATTAATTCTACCTCACTAATTTGTTGTGAACATTGAATCAGATAATATGAGAAAATATTTTTGTAAACTACCAAGCAATATTAAAATAGAAGCAATTATATTATTCCACATTTGATTCCCTAACAAAAAGTTTTCTTAATAGATATTTTTTCTATTCACAACAGAATTATCTACCTGGAGGATATATTTTGATGCTCAATTAATTTAAGTAATACAGTTAATTAGCTATTATTAAAACCCACTATTATTTTCACAGACCTGTACCCCTGGAACAAATAATACATTATACGTTAATTAAAAAAACCCCACCATTATATTATTATTTTAGTAGAAAAGATTGTGACTTGTTTTCAAGGTGATTGCCAGAGTAAACTTGGATATGTTGGCAATCAAATCACTCCAAATTGATCCTCAAGTAGAGGTCAACATCTAATATCTAAAAAGTACATTCCAAGAATGATTCAAACTGCTAAACCTATAAATATAATTAGTGCCTATGAATTAAACCTATGAATTAAAATTAGTGCCTCGATTTCTGAGCAAACACCTTTTGAAAAGGCAATAAAATTAAAAAATGATTATCATAACAAAAAAGTCCCAAATTCCTCGGATTAGACTTAGACATTGCTGAAATATTTAAGAGGAAGAAAATCTCACTGAAGAGTAGAAAAAGAAGTTTTTGTTTGTTTGTTTTTAAAGATTTTATTTATTTATTTGACAGATCACAAGTAGGCAGAGAGGCAGGCAGAGAGAGAGGGGGAAGCAGGCTCCCCGCTGAGCAGAGAGCCTGATGCAGGGCTTGATCCCAGGACCCTGAGATCATGACTTGAGCGGAAGACAGAGGCTTAACCCACTGAGTCACCCAGGCACCCCAGAAAAGAATTTTAATAATAATGACCAATTGCACATATCAGAAAGGGAGAGAGCTCTGTATTGGAAAGATCTTGCATTTTCTTTAATTAATTTAGTCATCCCAGAATAAAACACTGCTATGAATTTATCAAATTAACACTTGTTAAGTGGAGCACAGGGGGACAGATCACAAAAGAAATTGAAATAGAGAAGTTTATTATTCACAGGTCTTGGCGGAAGTTACCAGCACACCTCAAGGGACCACACAGGGAGATCAAGGTAGAGTGTAGCCAGAATGAGAGACAGGACCTGGGGCACATGTCTTTATTAGGGTCCATGGGTGGAGTGCTTTGGGGATATCTGGGCTAAGGCTGGATTGGTCAATCCAAACTAAAAGAATGGAGTTTTGGCAAGCCCCATGGTTGTCTTTTCTAAAGGGCACACAAGGGAAAAGCTCTAGGAGACAGGGGAGACTGTTGATGCTTGCATGAGGGGCTAGGATGTATGTGGTATGTATGGCATTCAGGTATGTCGGTGTAAGACCACTGCAAGCCTCTTGGCCAAACAAAATGGCTGCTGAGGCCACGATGCCAAGCTCAACTCTAGACAGAAGCCCAGAGTGACATTTTCATAAAAATGGAAGCAGATGTCTATATTAACATCCAAAAGCAAACAGGTGGAATATTTAATGAAATCCTTAAAGAAAAAGGGTATAGCAGGCATATAAAATACCAGATCCTCAATCGTATTATAATGCTACTGTAATGAAACCTTGGGGGCCCTGGCTGGCTCAGCTGGTAGAGCCTGCGACTCTTGATTTCTGGGGAAGTGAGTTCAGTGCTCATAGTGGACGTAGAGATTATTTAAAAAATAAATAAGTAAAATAATGGGATGCCTGGGTGGCTCGGTTGGTTAAGCGGCTGCCTTCGGCTCAGGTCATGATCCCAGCGTCCTGGGATCGAGTCCCACATTGGGCTCCTTGCTCGGCAGGGAGCCTGCTCCTCCCTCTGCCTCTGCCTGCCTCTGCCTGTGCTCGCTCTCTCTCTCTCTCTCTCTCTGACAAATAAATAAATAAAATCTTTAAAAAAATAAGTAAAATAAAAGACTACAGTAATGAAACCTTGCGCTAGTGGCTTAATTATTGAGAAAATTCAATAAACTGAACTGAGAGTTCAACTGCTCTCACATAAGGTAGGTATTTAACAGAAGTAAGCATCCACAGATATATTGTTGATTTATAACATACTCAAACTCAGTCCACCCATGTTAAAATTTGAATTTAAAAAAAATCAATTACTTTCACCTAGATGGAGTTCATGGTGAGTTAGTTAATGAAAAAGATGTATTATGTGAGATTAATTCCACTTGACAAATGCCATTTTGTTTCAAGGTCTCCCTTGAGTTGCAGAATCAGGATGTAGACATGGTCAAACTCTATAAACTCTGTTGGAAAATCACTCCAAATTGATTACCTGAAAGATCAGTGCTGAACAGCCCAGCTAAAGGACAAGTGTTGAAGTCAGGAAAAAAAAAACACGCTGCAGAATGTGTACAGTATGATTCCATGTTTCCAGGAGCTTCCAAGGCCAAACTCCGTGGACTGGCTTTAAAGAGAAAGAGAAACACAAATGATGACAAATGTCATCATTACAATATTTGATTCTATACAAAGACATGCCTGAATACATGCCATTTTGAAGTATCAGATATCTTCTAAATGTGGCAAGTTTTGAATAAAATGAACAAGACAATGTTGATTAAAGAAGAAATATGAAATGAAGGGTCAGTAGAGAAGGTATTACTTTTCTCTATTATGTCATGTTGCCAGGTATTACTAGTAATGGTAAAAAAGAATTTACAATGTTATTAAGAAAATTATTATAGGAAATAACAAAAAAATTGGTGCCATAGACCAGTTATTGATATGGCATTACAAACATGAAAAAATAATGGTAATAATGATAATCATTAACACTTCATGCTTACTTATGTATCTGGTAGAGAGCCTATGTTCATATGTAGATTACCAGGCTTGACACAAGAATGTCATGCTATAAAAATGTAATGAATTGTATATCACAAAACTGTCAAGAGAATTCAATGATACAACATATGTAAACACCCTTTTGGAATCTGAGAAGTAACAACAAAAAAATCAATGGTTTTATTATCATAAAATTTAATTTCATAAAAAATACAAATGTAATGATCATATTTGATTTCCTATTTAGAATTCACTTTTCCACCTATGAGATAGAAAGTAGGGCTAGGTTGTTAGAGACCCTAAAATAAAAGTGCTGCTTAACTTGTTCATAGGGTTATTCATGAAATGTTGTGATTATGACATAATGTGTAGTCTGGTTTTAATACCCCAATGCCTCAAACAAATGTTATTATTAATCACTCAAAACCCCAAGAACATCCACTGAAAAAAATAAGTAATATAATTTGGCAATAAAAGTAGTATTTAAGGAAGTAAATACAACTAATAGCTTCCCTATGTATTGGCAAAAACCTTTTGAAAACAACAATTTGTAAAAGAAACTACAACAGGAAGAAAAAAGTGAAAATGCCAATGAATAAGTTTAAATGTATATATGACCTGGTTGTATAGAAATACTGTCCTCTGTGTGTGTGTTTACACATGCAATAGATTTTGGATGGAAAGAGAATATACTGAAAAATAGTTAATCCAAATTATAATTTGAAAATGATTTGTGGGGAGCCTGGGTGGTTCAGTTGGTTAAGCGATTGCCTTTAGCTCAGGTCATGACCTGCAGTCCCGAGATGGAGCCCTGCGTTGGGCTCCCTACTTAGTGGGGAGCCTGCTTCTCTCTCTACCCCTCCTCCCACTCGTGCTTTCTCTCTCTCGAGTAAATAAATAAGATCTTTTAAAAAAAAGTGATTTGGGGGTGCCTGGGTGGCTCAGTGGGTTAAACCTCT
>ML096632.1:84026-100510 GCA_003697995.1 Taxidea taxus jeffersonii | reverse complement strand
CCCCCCCGCCAACCACCAAGGTCCTCATCAAAGCAGATCCCAGGCTCCAGGTAAATAACAGACAAGAAAACAGTGGGGTGGAAACAGATGAAGATGACCCTGCTAGAAAGAGAGTCTCAAGAGTAACAGCCAATCATTTGTGCAACAAAAAAAACACTGGGAGGCTAGGCAGTGCAGTGGTGAAGAACTCAGATTCCAGAGCCAGCCTACCTGGATTTCAATCCTTGTGCTGCCACTAATTCATTCTGCCAACATGGGCAATCTGTCTGCAAAATGGTGATAATACTTGAATTGCTGGGGAGACAACTGTTGAGCATCTAAAGCACTTAGAACAGTGTCAGATACTTGGTAATCACTCTACGAGTGTTTGCTATTATTGCCATCATTATATCTCAGTACCTACTTGTTTCCAGGCACTGTGGTAGGAACTGGGGATGGACAGAAGTATCTAACACAGTTTTCACCCTTGTATTTAGTTTAGTTGGGGAAATAGATGAGGAAATGCCTTACAGTGCAGTATGATAAGGTCTCAGATAATTCTCTATGTGTCGGGTTCTTAGAAAAGGAAGTGACTAAAAAAAAAAGAAAAGAAAAGAAAAGGAAGTGACTATGGAGGGGAGTAGTGGCCAGGGAGGAATTCACAGATGACATGGGAATTGGAGCTTGAAGGAAGAGTAGGATTTCATCAGGCAGCCATGTGGGAGGAAGGATTCTGGGTAGAAGGACTGTCTTGGTCAAGGGTATGGCTAGAACCATGGTTCAAGAGGTAGGGCAAGTATAGTGGGAAAAATAGATTAGGGCCCAATCTAGAAGGATCCTATGTACTCTGCTAAGAATTTTAGACCTGTAAGCTCTGGGAGGTTGTGTGTGTGTGTGTGTGTGTGTGTATGAAGCAGGAGGTAGCATGATTAAGGCTGAATTGCTCAAAAATAACTGATATGAAGGATAGATCATGGATGGAAAAACTGGAGGGAGGGAAACCACTTGAGCTGCCCTCATGGCCACATCCTCAACCCCCACCTCATCCTCCGGGGTTCCCTTTATCAATCAACCATTCACCCAGTTGCCTAAGAAGGAACCTTGAGGTCCTCCATGACACTTTCCTCTTTTTCACCCCTACATGTAATCTATCAGTAAGCCTTGTTGGTTCTACCCCCAAGGTGCATTTGAAATCTAGATTACTGCAACACCTCCTAACTGGTCACTCTATTACCACTGGAGAGTTTTCTCTAATCTATTGTCTATCCAAATGCCAGAGTGATTAAATACACACACACACACACACACACACACACACACACACACACACGTTAGGGACTGGACTGTGTCCCTTTTAAATTTATGTTAAACCCATAACCCCTCATGTGACTATATTTAGAATAAGGAAGTAATTAATGTTAAATGAGGTCATAAGGGTAGAGCTCTCATCCCATAGGATTAGTGTCCCTATAAGAAGAGACATCTGAGCTTGCCTGCATGCCATCTCTCTCTCTCCTCTCTTTGTCTGTCTCTCTTCCTCCTTCTTTGCCCCTGTGTTCACATACTGAGGAAAGGCTATGTGAGAACAACGTAAGAAAGTGGCTGTTTGGAAGCCAGTAAGAGAACTCTTACTAGAAACTGATGCTGCTGGACCTTGATTTGGGACAACTGGTCTCCAGAACTGTGAGAAAATAAATTCTGTTGTTTAAACCTCCCGACCTGCGACATTTTGTTACAACAGCCAGAACAGATGACTATCCACACACACACACACAGGCACATGCTTGCACACACACATCATGCATATACCTAATTGTGGTTTTCCCTTGCTTAAAACCCTTTCCTAGTCGCCCGTTACTTGGTGCTTGGAAGTCTACATCCTTGCCATGGCCTACGAGGTCTTATGATAACTGGCCTCATGGCTCCCTTTCCAGCCTCACTCCCCCCACCCCCATTTCCCAGCTCCAGCCCTTCGAAGGAGCACTGCTTTATTCTCACCTGGGGCCTTCACACAGGGTGCTTCCTCCGCCAGGAAAGCTCTCCTTCTGGGCTCTCTGCCTACCTAGTTGCCTCCACTTGGACTTGAGAGCTCGGCCTGAATTCCACTGCTGTCGGCCTGCTGTTTTCCCAGATTAGGGCAACTTTCCATGTCATGTGCTTTCAACTTTCTCTACTGCTACTTGGTAGCACTCATCTTGGTTGGATTTAAATAATTAATTTGGTAAGTGAGTTGTTTAACGTTGTCCATTGACTAAAATGGAATCACTTAGGTGCAGGATTCGTGCCAACCTTTTCAGTCACTGGATTCCTGAGCGCGTGGGACAGAGTAAGCACACATTACTTGTATGAATGAGTGAGTGAATGAGACTATTGCAATGGTCCAGGTGAGAGCTGATGTGGGTATGAACCACAGCAGTGACACTATGGTGACTAGAATACAATTGACAACTTGTTTCCCCCCCAAAAAGCTTCAATGGCTATATTCTGTATTCTGTATTTAGTATATGTGCTGCCAAATTGAGCACTGTATTTTGTATTTAAAAATGTTAGTAGTGTCAGGAAAAAAGCAGAGAAAAGTCATCTTCTCATGGTCCTAACATTTGGAGAGTGCTAGGGACAGAACCGTGTCCTCCCCCAAATTCAGTATGTTGGAGCCCTAACGTGCAGTGTGAGTGTATTTGGAGATGGGGGGTGGTCTTTGTAAGATACTTAGGCTTAGATGAGGTCACAAAGGTGGGATCCTCATGATGGGATTAGTAACCTCCTAAGAAGAGACATCAGAGAGCTTGCTCTGCCTCTCTCATTTCTTCCCATATGAGGACAGAAAACGAAGGTAGCTCTAGAATAGCCAGGAAGAGAGCCTTCACCAGAAACTGATCATGATGGCATCTCCATATTAGATTTCTAGCCTCCAGAACCGTGAGAAAATAAATTTCTGTTGTTTAAGCTACACAGTTTATGTACATTGTTATGGTAGCCCAAGCTGACTAATATACTTCGCTCTGGCTTTGGCATTTGTCCTTGTTTATGTACCGTCTTGTGCAATTTTTCTCTAATTGTTTTTTGAGTCCAGCTTCTGCCTCCCCACTAGGCTAAAAGTTCCTAGAAGTCACGGACCATGTCCTTCAAATCACCAGAAGCATCTATGATTGAATTGGACACACAGAGCTAGTCAGTATGTGCTTATAGTAGGAACGGATGCAGTGGCTCAGGGAGACCTGCTGAGTGTTTATAGCTAGAAAAGGTTACTGTGACTCTGGAATTGGGTCTTAGCTTTGTCACAGATGTCCTAAGTGTCTCTAAACAAATTAGGATGTTTCCCGCTTTCTATCCACTTGTCTCTTCAGCTGTGGTGTGTTTCTTCCCTCCCTTATGGAGTTTTGGTATGTCTTTCTATAATCTAGCATTTTCAGATCCTTTGTGAGGAAGCAGGATGACGAGGTTTTTTTTTCTGTCAGAACAACCTGGGTTCAAAATCTCACCCTGTCACTTACTAATGCCTTGTCACAGCCGCCCTGCCAAGTGCATATGAGGATTGCTGTTCTAGGCATGAGGAAACTGAATCTCTTGAGAGACTGGGTAAGTTACCCAAGGTCCCACTGCTATTTAGAAGATCAGAATCCCAAGCTGTTTGGCTCAAAAGCCCACGTTATTTCTACGGGGTTACAGGCTCCAAAAGAGGATAAAGGTTAACAGCTAGAAAGAATAACTTCTTACACTGGATTTCACAAGACTCCATTCATCAGGGACAAAAGTCTTTGCCTTTCTTGGGGGAAAAAGAAAGCTGCCATCCTAATATTTAAAGTAATGTAAGGGCAGTTGCAATCGGATTTTTATTTTTATTTTTCATTTTTTTTTAAAGATTTTATTTATTTATTTGTCAGAGAGAGAGAGCGTGAGAGCGAGCACAGGCAGACAGAGTGGCAGGCAGAGGCAGAGGGAGAAGCAGGCTCCCCGACAAGCAAAGAGCCCGATGTGGGACTCGATCCCAGGACGCTGGGATCATGACCTGAGCCGAAGGCAGCCGCTTAACCAACTGAGCCACCCAGGCGTCCCTGCAATCAGATTTTTAAAAGGGACCATGACCTCAAAAAGATTATGAGCCATTTTGAAAGGCTGAAGGTACCATGGTGGCTGTCTTCTTTACTTCTGTATCCTTAGAACTTACTGCTGTGCCTGGCTCTAAGAGACACTCCACAACTATCTGTAGGAAGAATTTACCCAGTGCAGAGGGCAGGGGCTGAAGGACAGTACATCCTGTGGCCTGGCATTGGGGCCTTTAGAAAAGTGTAGCTATAGAGATTAGGCCAGAGAGAGCCAGTCACATAGCTGCCACTGTTTGCAACTGAAAAAGGCTATTTCTGATATATTTTTAGATTCACAGTGAAACAAGATTCCCTGGTGGGAATTTCCCCAAAGACGGGATCTGAAAACCCAACCAGAGGGTTACAAGTGTACTTGTATATAATTCGCAAATGGCTTGTGTCTACCTACATTCTTTGGCATCTATTCCCTAGTGACTTTCAAGGCAAAAATTTATTACTGCCCTAAAAGTTAATGCATAATTTATGAAAGTAGTAAAAATTTATCCTCTCTTTTTTAACCAAAAAAGAATAGGTAGTACCATGTCACGCTGTCAAGGCTGTTCAGTGCAGACAACTCATATCTTTATTATTGTCATAGAAAGGGTTTGATCGATCATGTTTAGGTACCACTATAAAACCTGTTTATTTATTTTTTAAAGGTTTTATTTATTTATTTGAGAGAGAGAGAGAGAGAGAGAGAGAGAGAATGAGAGAGAGAGATCGCCCAAGACGGGGGACGGTCAGAGGGAAAAGCAGACTCCCTGCTGAGCAGAGGCCCAACTCGGGACTCGATCCTGGAACTCCGGGATTATGACCTGAGTCAGAGGCAGTTGCTCAACCAACTGAGCCACCCAGGTGCCTAGGTTCCACTATGAAATTTAAAATGTGAGGTGTACTCGTCCATATTAGCCAGTATCACTGAAGTTCCTGGGACATCAACCCCTATGTCATCAACACGAGGACTAGCCTGTTCAAATGGCACTTCGTGGGCTTTCAATTACATAGAGGCCTTTCAGATAGAAAGCTCTGTTACTGAGGATTCATAGCAAGGGCAGTTGTCTCTGCTTTTTGTAAACACAATTAAGGTCCAGTAGCAGAGACATACTTCTTGAGAGTTAAAGAGGCTGGGGTGACAGAGAGCAGAACTGTGAACACCCATTCCTAAGCCACAGGCAGAAGTTTTGCTTTGTAAGCTGATCCTTGATAGAAGAGTAATTTACAAATGGAAAGAGATATGGGATTCATCATTCAGCAAGCATTTATGGAGAGCTTGCTATGTGCAAGATACTAGATAAGCATCACAGCTTAATAAGGAGAACTTTCAAACCTATCAGGACTTTTTTCGTCATTGCCTTAAAATATCATGCCCTATATTTTAAAAATGGCAATGTAATCATGAGAAAAATCCAAACTCAACGTCAGTACAACTTACATTTGTCCTCTCAGGTGACGGTAAAAAGAACTTTCCAACACGCTTTAATGAGCTTTTGCACATACTGTTCCCTCTGCTTGGAATTCTCTTTCCTTCTCTCCTGTCTGCCTGGTGAAATCTTACCCATCATTTAAGGTACGGCTCAAATATCATCTCCTCTGTTACCCTTCCTGATGCCCTCCTGAGAGAATTAATCTTTCTTTTCCCTACACTCACAAAGCCCTTTACGGGGAACCTCTACTCTCACACTCCACTGTAATTTTTTTTTTCTTTCTCACATTTTACGCTGAGCTCTGTAAGTCAGGAAACACTTCTGATTCATCTTGGTATTCCCAGTATCATGCCCATATGTAGCAGTAGTCAGTAAGTTATCAGTGAAATTCCCTGACCACTTCGAAAAATAGATCTAGTAACACATTACAGAGAATGTTCTAAAAACCTAACAAGACTTTGCACACAGTATGCACTTAATGAAGGTCTGCTGACTTTGTAGTAAGAGTGGTGGTGCTTCTCTTAGGTAAAGGCTATAGATAGCAATTCTTGCTAGCCCCTTCATGGCACCACACAGCAAACACCAGACCTACACAGACAGACATCATGGTGATGTTCCAGGCACTGAATGGTACACGTGCCCCAAACTGTCAGCCCCACTGGCTTGCTAGAGGGCATAAAATGCCCCATTATTAGTTATTTCTTGGGGTTAAGGCATTTGTTACAGAAGTTCCCTGTTGGATTGTTTTCAGACAAGATAAACACATCAAAAGACCCCTGGAAAGACTGCACCTTTCAGAGGACCTGTAGGTCATTCATGCCCCTCGTGTTCCAACCATAATCTGTAGTCCAGAGAGAATTCAGAACACATAGAAAGGTCCTAAAAAGAAGTCAAGACCGAGCCCAATTTAAATTGTACCTCATAATCATAGTAGAAAATCCCTGTCAGAGAATTCCAAATTTTGGTGTTTGTGAAGTCTTGTGAGGCACAAATTTAAAAAATTTTTAAAAGATGGGTAAACATGAACATTTGTTTTGTATCACGGCACTAAAACATTTTACATATATATATATATATACATATATATATATTTGCAAAATCTTACTATGTTTCTCTGGTTGTGGGAGAGAGTAAAAACCTTTTTTTCTGTTCTGACAGGGGATCTGTAGAAGAAAACTCATTTTGTACCCCGAAAGTTCTACATTCACGGGAAATATATCTATCTCATAGACTTTTGCTATGTAAAGACCAAATATTTTTTTTTCCCAACGTGGGTACAGAATGGTCAATTACTCCCTTGTGAGCTGGAAACCAGTTAGACAGACACCGGATTCCCTGAGTATGTTAGTGAAGAGTAATTGAGATGATCCTTCCCTGATTTTCGAAATCAGGATTTTTTTTTGACTCATCAATCACTTAGGGAATTCTTATTCAGTGTAAGTAGTTTAACAAATTGGGTAGAAGGACAAAGCTAAAATCTGTTGAATTTAGCTGGCACAAATAAGACTAGTCTGACTTTCTAATCATTGTTAGTGCTATTTGAACAGTAAAACAACCAAGAGTCCAGAGATAAGCAGAGTTCCTCCAACTCTCTTTTATCTCTCTTAGCTTTGGGAGGGATGGGTGAGAGAAGGACAATGCCAACACAAGCAGAATTGTACAGTGAAGAAAGAAAAGGAGGGCCAGAACTTACTTCACTTAGACCACCATATTAAAGCCAGATGTGTCGACAATGTTGGATGAGAAACACTATTGTTACTGATAGTGTGAACAAACCCCTTTGTTCTTTCCTCCCAATATAGTATCATTATGCGGCGCAAGAAGTGTCATTTTATTTCATTCCACATGTAGCACATTCTCAACAAGCTGAACCGTTTCTAATCTTATGTAATTAGATAGGTCTCGCTACATCCCTCAGTTGAAGGATTTTATGAGCTGCCCTGTTCTGTCTCCCTTTTGGGACAGCTTCTTTGGGGCTGGAAACTAACATTTGCTAACATTTCTTTCCTTCTGGCACCTGTCAGCTGGATGGGCTCTGGGAAAAGGAGGACGGGGAGGGATGGAGTGCAAAGTTCCCCCCCTCCCATGCCCTGGTATTAGAGTCATCTTTGTTGCTATGTGGGGATTACTCTGTTCTGGAAAGTGCTATTAAGTACATGCTCAAAATAAGCAATGGGCAGATGGGTGAATGGGAAGATGAAGTTCTTGTTTTCTAATTTAATTTATCACAAATATCAAGTTCTTCTGTTTGTTAACAGTAGAGCCCCGGTGAGGTGCCAGCCACCGGTGGATGGCCTTTAACCTGGCCCAGGGATATGAAGTGGCTGGGGCCTGGCTCATTGATCCTGCTGTCCAGTCACTGTGGGCAGAGCCCGTCACTGTAGGCAGTGACTACGACACAGCTGCCTTCTCCTCACTACAGGGCAGAGTCGTAAGGAGTCATCAGGTATCTGACATCTGAACCACAGGCTGTATGAACACCAGGGCTTCTACTCCAATGCAGAAGTCATAAGAGCACAGGAAATTGAGTCTGTCCTTCAAAAATGCTTTATAGCTCTCCCTCTCCCCCCACCCCCTGAAGCTCTCTTAGGGTCATTTCTTGACCATTTTGTGACGTCTCTATGAGGTGGGTGACTGGTGAATGCTCTCCATGCATAGACTTGGAAATCTGAAATTAAGGCTCATTTCTGCTTCCCTTCTTTGGGACTTGTGCATGATTGATGATATGCAGGGCCTACCCTCTCACCACAACATTCTGTGGTTTTTGTCTGATAATGAGAAAAGACAACTGAAGGAGTGCAGTCTAAAACAAAAATGGGTGAGTGACAAGGCCACCTGATCCTCCCCCTGCCCCCCGCCAGTACTTTATAGTTTATAAATTGCTTTCAGAGTGGTTCTTTCATGGCTAGGCACTGAACACTCCTATTTCACCAAAGCAACTGGACTGCAGAAATAAGAGCCAGGATGCTGGCACAGTCGTGGAGGCCCTGGATTTCTCACGCTGCGGTGGGGGGAGCAGCATGTGGGTAAGCCCTTTGCCTTCCAGGAATAGTACTGCTCTGAGACTCCTCTGTAGACTGACTGGAACGGAGATTAAGCTCAGGGTTCTCTTTGCATTCCATTTAGCAGTTTGCTCATGCTTCCCCTGCAGATCAGGCTCAAGAATTCTCTACCAGCTGAGAATCTGAATGTTGCTTTGGCTGGAAGACAGTATCTTATTTATTCACATAAATCCCCTCCTCTTCTTGTCCCTGACCATTTTCACGCTAAAATGGGAAGGGGGGGCAAATTATGGAAGCGCTTGGGGACTGGACTGCAGCCACCCTTGGTAATCTTTATTCATCTTTGAGATTCTCACCAGCATCAACTCAACAACAGTGACTCACCCAGAGTAACACATAGTCTCTCTTTCCTTTAGAAAAGCCGTTCCTCAAAAGCACTGCTAAGAAAAACAAAACAAAACAAAACAAAACCACAGCTCAAGGGAGACAAAAAGTGCTAA
This sequence comes from Taxidea taxus jeffersonii, assembly GCA_003697995.1. Lineage (NCBI taxonomy): Eukaryota > Metazoa > Chordata > Mammalia > Carnivora > Mustelidae > Taxidea > Taxidea taxus. The sequence continues at coordinate 91,520 of ML096632.1, read as the reverse complement.
GGGCAAAATACTGCTTCAACAAGCCTGGAAGATTTCTTCGAAGAGGGAGAGGGTGATCATTGTAAGTGAGGAAAAAGTAGCTTGTACGTTTTCCATTTCCTTCCCAGTTCCAAACTTGAGACTTAAACATCTTTCAGCCAAGGGAAGTTATGACAGAGGAAGTGAGGTGATCTGAGCTCCAGCTCACTACTTGCAACTTCCCAGGAGCTCAAAGAGGTTTGCAGCTCAGAGGGGTGGAAGGGACATAAACAGCGGGAAGGAATACAAGTGAGAAGCAGCTGGCCCAAATGCCAGGGCCCCTCGGCTCATTCTAGCCAGTTGTATAGACAGCTGTCTCTTTAATTTAACCCTTGGTCCATTCCCCAAATGACAAAGCTCATTTGGCTTATGCAAGTCTCCTTTGATAGAGATAGTGACTGTTTAAAACAGAAAAAGATGTAGAGGTAAGGGAGGTTACGTGGGGGAAAACTTGACAGAGACATTTTTTCCTCTCCCAACAGGCACAGAAGGGAGGAACGCCTAAGGGAGGCTTACGCAGAAAGAGATAATACCCTCAGTAATCAAAGGTAGTCTGGAGGAGGGAGGATGGGCTACACAGGCTTGGGGACACTCGGCTTCTACTTCTATTTATATTCTCAAGGCTAATTGTGTAAATGGGAGTTTCTTACTGCAGAATGGCCAACTGTAGATGCACGTCGGTTTGTTTTTTTCCACACTACAAAGAGAGCCAATTCAGCAATACTTTCAACAACTCCGATCGATAGGAGAGGAGCTTAATTATTCACCAACCTGGAGACCAGGAGTGTAGATACGCAAAACATTTTCCCCTCAAGTGGACTTAAATCGCAATCTTTGAGTGTTTCCAAGGGCAGCAACTTTAAACTGCATTCTAGTTAAACCCGGAAGGGGACTGGGGAGGAATGTGAGCCTGAAGCAGGGAAGTGAATCGCCCAGGGTCACAAGAGCTACTGGGGATGCCATTAGAAAGCAGTGGCCTCTCTTTTCGCTAGCCCCGAATTTTCTGTCCATCCTCCCACCAGCCCACCCTCAGAGACTCCCAGATGTATCCACTGGGGCCAAGTCCGTGGTTTGCTCCTGGCTATTTCCACTGCTATCTCATGATGGTGCTGGCAGGCTTGGTGGCTAAGCACACCCTTGGTCATAAGAGAAGGAGTGCTTACTCCTAAATTCCTGACCTAACGGAGGAAGAGCCATACTCCGGTCCGCAGCCTGCCTTTGGCTCCACAGCCCGGCAGCAAGACAAGACTGGGGAGACACAAAGGCAGCCCTGGCACTGTGAACAGATGCAGCTGCTTACAAGAGTCTTTTTCTCTTTTACAGGACCCAGCCTGAACTCTCAGGAGAGAGTTCTCCAGTCTTCATTTAAAGAAATGATGCAATTTCACAAAATGCTTCATATATGTAAATCACATTTGTATGCAATTTCTACATGAAAAATACTTAATACATAAGTTATGAAGCATAATAATAGGATAAACACCTGTGAGCCCACCATCCATCCACCTGAACAGACTAGTACCAAGTCCCACTGCAGCTCCCTGCAGGCTTCTCTCTGGCCCACCACCCTACCTACCCTTCTCCTGGAGGTACCCACTAGCACGACCTTTTAAGTCACTCCCTGGGACACCTGGTGGGCGGGGGGGGGGGGAGCTTGGTCATTAAGCGTCTGTCTTGGGCTCAGTTCATGATTCCAGGGTCCTGAGATGGAGTCCTGCATCAGGCTCCCCGCTCGGCAGCAAGACTGCTTCTCCCTCTGCCTGTGGCTCGTCCTGCTTGTGCTCTCTCTCAAGCAAATAAATAAATAAATTCTTAGAGATAAAAAAAATAGAGACTCGGGACGCCTGGGTGGCTCAGTTGGTTAAGCAGCTGCCTTCGGCTCAGGTCATGATCCCAGCGTCCTGGGATCGAGTCCCACATCGGGCTCCTTGCTCAGCAGGGAGCCTGCTTCTCCCTCTGCCTCTGCCTGCCACTCTGTCTGCCTGTGCTTGCTCTCTCTCTCTATAACAAATAAATAAATAAAATCTCTAAAGAAAAAAAATAAAAAAATTAAAACCTCTCTTTTAAAAAAAATAGAGACTCTACCATCTTGTATACAAATTATTAAAGAAAAAGTCACTCCCTTGCATTTCTTTGTAGACTTCCTACATATACAAGTAGCGCTAAACAATATACTCTTTAATTCTGCTTGCCTTTGAAGTGTAAATATGGGTACTGTACTAAAGTTTTCTGCAATTTTGCTTTTATTCAAAATTGTGTCTGAGAACCTTTCACATTGGGATGTGCTGCTGTGGTTCATTCATTTTCACTGATGTCTAGTACTTAGTTGTGTAAGTCTCCCACAACAGAGATACACTGCTGCTGCTGAACATCAGTTGTTTCTGGTTACTTTTTTGCTATGCTGAACAGTGTTGCTTGAAACTTTCTTTACAATACACTTGCCCAAGTTTCTCCAAGGCCTGTTTTTAGGAGTGGAATCAAGGAGTTGTAAAGTATACGCATGTCCAAATTTGTTAGCTAATGCCAAATTGTTTCCCAGACTGGTTGCCCAACACACACTGCTGCCAGAAGTGTATGTAAGTGTTCCACATTTTCACAAAGTGCTCCACATCCTCCCTAATGCTTTCTATTTTTTAATTCATTTTCTTCAATCTGGTGGGTTAAAATGGAATATTGTTTTGGTTTTCTTCGGGTCATTCAGTGTGGTTTTAATTTGCATTTCCTCGATTACTAATGAAGTGAGCATCTTTTCTGAAGGATTTCCTCTTCTGTGAAAGGCTTGTTCATATTGTTTTGCCCACTTTCCCCCCAGATTTTCTTTTCTCTGTATCATTACATAAAGTTTGTATATTCCAGACATTAATAAATTACCAGTTATATATGAGTGCTAAGTATGTTCTTCTACTCTGTGACTTGTCTTTTCACCTTATAATTTTTGGTAAACAGAGGCCCTTCATTTTAGTGTAATTAAATTTATTACTCTTTTCCTTTAGGGTTGGCACTTTTTACATTTCTTTCTAAAAATTCTCCCCTATCACAAGATCACAGAGAATTTTTCTTTTTTGCCCCAATGGCTTTATCATATTTTTTCATATTCATTTTTTTATTGTGTTATGTTAGTCACTATACTGTACATCACTAGTTTTTGATGGAGTGTTCCAGGATTCATTGTTTGTGTATAACACCTAGTGCCCATTATAGCACATGCCCAGTGATGGGTATAAAGGAGACATTTTTCTCTATCAGTGTTTCTTTGTGAGTGGGGAGGTGACTGGCATATAGGGAGTACTTATGTGGTGCTGCCTCTCACATTGCAGGACACTTAGTATCCGTGGACCCTGGGGACCGAATGCCTTTAGTATCGTTTCCATCATCATAACAACCCCAAACACCCCTATACATTTTCAAATGTTCCCTAGGTGGAGGTATTGTTGGTTGAAAACCCCCAAAGTATATTTTCTTCTAAAAGCTTGAAGTAGGGACGCCTGGGTGGCTCAGTTGGTTAAGCAGCTGCCTTCGGCTCGGGTCATGATCCCAGCATCCTGGGATCGAGTCCCACATCGGGCTCCTTGCTTGGCAGGGAGCCTGCTTCTCCCTCTGCCTCTGCCTGCCACTCTGTCTGCCTGTGCTCTCTCTCTCTCTCTCTCTCTCTCTCTAACAAAGAAATAAATTTAAAAAAAATCTTAAAAAAAATAAAAGCTTGAAGTAGTTCATGCACTCAGAATTGATTTTTGTGTTTGATGTGAGGTGGGAGTCTAATTTTATTATTTCTTTGTGGATAACCAATCTCCCCAACATCAGTTACTATAGAGTTAATCCTTTCCCCCACTGATCTGCAATGCTACCTGTTATACATCAAATTTCCAAATAGGTATAGGCCTATTTTTGAGTTTTCTATTCTGTTCTCTTGGCCTATTTGTCAAACCTCTGTCTTTTTTTTTTTTAAGATTTTATTTATTTATTAGTTAGAGAGAGAGAGAGAGCACAGGCAGACAGAGAGGCAGGCAGAGGCAGAGGGAGGAGCAGGCTCCCTGATGAGCAAGGAGCCCGATGTGGGACTCGATCCCAGGACGCTGGGATCATGACCTCAGCCGAAGGCAGCCGCTTAACCAACTGAGCCACCCAGGCGTCCCCAAACCTCTGTCTTAATATTACACTCTTTTAAGTACTATAGCTGTATTAGAAATCTGAATATCCAACAGAGTAAGTTTTTCTACTGTGCTGCTCTTCAGGAATGCCTTGGCTTTGTCTTTGCACTCCTGTAAAAATTTTAGGACTGGCTCATCCAACTCCATGAAAAACCCTGTCCAGATTTTGACTGGAATAACACTGACTATGGTTGATTCAGGGAGAAAGGATATCTTTACAATATTGAGTAGCCCTACTTGTGAACAGGACATAGCTCTGCATTTCAATAGTTTGAGAATTTCCTCCATAAAGGATCTCTGGCACATCTTTTATTAGATTTTCTTCATAGATAACTTCTATTTTTATTACTACAGTATCTTTTTTTTTCTTAAAGATTTTATTTATTTATTTGACAGACAGAGATCACAAGTAGGCAGAGAGGCAGACAGAGAGAGAGGGGGAAGCAGGCTCCCTGCCGAGCAGAGAGCCCGATGCGGGGCTCGATCCCAGGACCCTGGGATTATGACCCAAGCCGAAGGCAGAGGCTTAACCCACTGAGCCACCCAGGTGCCCCACTACAGTATCTTTTTAAAAAGGCAATTTTGGTTCTTGTTGTTGTTGTTCTTGTTATCTTTCTATATTCCTTCTGAAATGTACTCCAATCAGACTTTTCCACTTAGCTCTATCAAAACTGCTCTTGGCAAGGTCACCCATGACTGCACTGTTGCTAACCCCAACAGTCAAATCTCAGTCCTCATATCCCTTGGTTTGTCAGCAGCATATGACACAGTTGATCACGACCTTCTCCTTAAAACACTTTCTTTACTTTGCTTCCAAGAAAGCACACAACGTTTGATTTTCTTCTTACCTCACTGGTTTTTCTCTCTCAGTCGTCTTTACTCATTCTTTCTCATTTCCCCAACACATTAATTTTGGACTGTCCCCAGGGGCCAGGCCTTAAACCTCTTCTCTTTTCTAGCTATCCACACTTCCTTGGTGGTCCCATCCATTCTCACGGTTTTAAATTCTATCTATATGTTAACACCCAATTTCGCAATTCTAGTTCAACTCCCTGTCTAGATTTACCATTGTATGTGCTTCATGTATATATGTATATATACATATATACATACATACATACACACACAGATGACTGATACACATACCCCCACACACAAATTATATATATATATATATATATATTTTTTTTTTCCTTTGACCTACTGCAATTCAACATGTCCCAACTGAACTCTAACTTACTACCTGAAACTGGGCCTCCCACAGTCTTCTACCTCAGTTGCTCACTCCCATCATTCCAGTTGCTCAGAGCAATATCTTTGAGTCCTTGCTTCCTCTTGCACCACTCACAATATGACAGCAAATCCTCCTTACTCTATCTTCAAAATATATAGAGATTCATTACACGTTTCATAATCTACACTGATACCACACTAGTTCAAGCCACCATTACCTTTGCAAAAACAGCTTTATTGAGGGACGCCTGGGTGGCTCAGTCAGTTAAGCGTCTGCCTTCAGCTCAGGTCCTGATTCCGGGGAGCCTATTTCTCCCTCTCCTTCCCTCTTGTGTGCACTCTCTCTCTCTCTTTTGCAAATAAATAAATAAATTAATTAATTAATAACCAGCTTTACTGAGATACAATCTACACACCATATGATTCAGCCACTCAGTGTATAAGTCAATGTCTTTGGTATATTCACAGCGTATGGGCCCATTGCTACTAATTTTGTATTTTTGTTCCCCCTAAAAGAAACTAGTATTCATTAGTGCTCTCTTTAGCCTCTCACCTCATGTTGCCCTAGGCAACCATTAATTTACTTTTTGTCTTTATAGATCTATCTATTCTGAACATTTCACATGGAGTCATAAAATATATGGTCTTCAGGTACTTCATTCCTCTTTATTTATTTTTATTTTATTTTAAAGATTTTTATTTATTTATTTGAGAGTCAGAGATCATAAGTAGGCAGAGAGGCAGGCAGAGAGAGGAGGAAGCAGGCTCCCTGCAGAGCAGAGAGCCTGATGATGCGGGGCTCGAGTCATTCCTCTTTATTGCCAAATAATGTTCCATTGTATGGATATATCATGTCTTATACATTGATCAGTTGATGGACTTTTGGGCTATTTCCACTTTTTGGCTAATATGAATTATGCTGCTATGAACATTTGTTTACAATTTCTTTGTGTAGACATATGTTTTCATTGGGTATATGCCTAGGAATGGAATTGCTGAGTCATAAGGTAACTCTATGTTTAGTCTTTAGAAGAATTACCAGCCTATTTTCCAAAGCAGCTGCAGATCTAATTTCATTCTTTTGCATGTTGTCTCAACATCATTTCTGTGATTTCTGAAAAGACTATTTTTTCTTGTACTGAGTTGTCTTGGCACCCTTGTCAAAAATCAATTGATCATAAATATGAAGGTTTATTTATGGACTTTCAATTTTTTTTAATTTTATTTTTATTTAAACATATAATGCAACCCCACCACCCTCTCCCAACCCCCCTTCCCCCCACCCCCCTCAGTTTGTTTTATGACATTAAGAGTCTCTTTTGGTTTGTCTCCCTCCCGATCCCATCTTGTTTCATTTATTCTTTTCCTACCCCCCAAGGCCCCAACGTTGCATCTCCACTTCCTCATATCAGGGAGATCATATGATAGTTGTCTTTCTCCGACTGACTTATTTCGCTAAGCATAATACCCTCTAGTTCCATCCATGTCGTCGTAAATGGTAAGATTTCATTTCTTTTGATAGCTGCATAGTATTCCATTGTATATATATACCACCTCTTCTTTATCCATTCATCTGTTGATGGACATCTAGGTTCTTTCCATAACTTGGCTATTGTGGACATTGTTGCTATAAACATTCGGGTACACGTGCCCCTTCGGATCACTACGTTTGTATCTTTAGGGTAAATACCCAGTAGTGCAATTGCTGGGTCATAAGGTAGCTCAATTTTCAGTTTTTTGAGGAACCTCCATGCTGTTTTCCAGAGTGGTTGCACCAGCTTGCATTCCCACCAACAGTGTAGGAGGGTTCCCCTTTCTCCACATCCTCGCCAGCATCTGTCATTTCCTGACTTGTTCATTTTAGCCATTCTGACTGGTGTGAGGTGGTATCTCATTGTGGTTTTGATTTGTATTTCCCTGATGCCCAGTGATGTGGAGCACTTTTTCATGTGTCTGTTGGCCATCTGGATGTCTTCTTTGCAGAAATGTCTGTTCATGTCCTCTGCCCATTTCTTGATTGGATTATTTGTTCTTTGGGTGTTGAGTTTGCTAAGCTCTTTGTAGATTTTAGATACTAGCCCTTTATCTGATATGT
>ML096632.1:1072-83626 GCA_003697995.1 Taxidea taxus jeffersonii | reverse complement strand
TTGGTTTTGTTGACTGTTTCCTTTGCTGTGCAAAAGCTTTTGATATTGATGAAGTACCAATAGTTCATTTTTTCCCTTGCTTCCCTTGCCTTTGGCATTGTTTCTAGGAAGAAGTTGCTGTGGTTGAGGTCGAAGAGGTTGCTGCCTGTGTTCTCCTCAAGGATTTTGATGGATTCCTTTCTCACGTTGAGGTCCTTCATCCATTTTGAGTCTATTTTCGTGTGTGGTGTAAGGAAATGGTCCAATTTCATTTTTCTGCATGTGGCTGTCCAATTTTCCCAACACCACTTGTTGAAGAGGCTGTCTTTTTTCCATTGGATATTCTTTCCTGCTTTGTCGAAGATTAGTTGACCACAGAGTTGAGGGTCTATTTCTGGGCTCTCTATTCTGTTCCATTGATCTATGTGTCTGTTTTTGTGCCAGTACCATACTTGGACTTTCAATTTTTTTAAAGATTTATTTATTTATTTGAGAGACAGTGAGAGAGAGCATGAGAGGCTAGAAGGCCAGAGGGAGAAGCAGACTCCCCGTGGAGCCGGGAGCCCGATGCGGGACTTGATCCCGGGACTCCGGGATCATGACCTGAGCTGAAGGCAGCTGCTTAACCAACTGAGCCACCCAGGTGCCCTGGACTTTCAATTTTATTCCTTTATTTCCCTATCCTTATGTCAATACCACACTATTTTGATTACTTTAGCTTAATGTTTTAAGCTTTGAAATCTGAAATAATTATCTCATAAATTTGTTAGGAGTGTTCTTTTCTTTTCTATTTTTTGGAAGGGTTTGAAAGGATTGCTTTTGATTTTTCTTTAAAAAAATAAAAATAAATAAAAAAATTTCTACTGGTGGTAGAATTCACCAGTGAAGCCATCTGGTCTTGCACCTTTCTTTGGTGGGAGGGTTTTGAACATTAATCCAATCTGTTTAATTATTACAGATCTCTGCAGAGTTTCTATTTCTTCTTGAGTCTTCAGTTTTGGTTGTGTATGCCTTTCTAGGAATTTTCTCATTTCATGTGGTTATAAGATTTGTTGGCACACAATTATTCAGAGCATTCCTCTTATCCTTTTTTTACAAAAATTTTTTCTTGTGATGAGGACTTTTAAGATCTACTGTCTTAGGAACTTTCAAATATGTAATACAGTATGACTAAATATAGTCACCATGCTGCAAATTATATCTCCATGACTTATTTATAATTGGAAATTTTTACCTTTTGACCCCCTTCACCCATCTTGCCCAACCCCCTCCTCCTTTGGCAACCACCAATCTGTTCTTTGAGTTTTTTAAAAGATTCCATGCATAAGTGAGATCATATGGTATTTCTCTTCCTCTTTCTGACTTATTTCACTTAGCATAATGCTCTCAAGTTCTATCCATTGTGCTGCAAATGGCAAGATTTCATTCTTTTTAATGGCTGAATAGTATAGGAATACTATACTATTCCTATATTCCTATACTCCTATATTCCTATATTCCTATTCCTATACTACACGCATGAGCTTGTGCACGTGTGGATGAACAACCTAAGTGTCCACTGATGGATGAATGGATAAAGAACATGTGATACATATATTCAAACTAGTGTATTACTTTTCTTCAGATAAATACCCAGAAGAATACCCATGAGTTGCTGGATCAAATGGTAGTTCTACTTTTATTTTGAGGAACATCCATGCTGTTTTCTGTACCAACTTCCATTTCTGACAGTGCACAAGGGTTTCCTTTTCTCCACATTCTAACACTTGTTATTTCTTGTCTTTTTGATAAGACATCCTAACAGATGTAAGGTGATATTTCATTGCAGTTTTGATTTGCATTTCCCCGATGATTAGTGATGTTGAGCACTTTTTTGTGTGGGGGAGGTACCTGTTGGCCATCTCTATGCCTTTTTTGGGAAAAATGTCTATTCAGATTCTCTGCCCATTTTTTTAATCAAATTGGGCTTTTTTGGGGGTTATTGAATTATAATATAATCACTTTTATTTCTGTAAAGCTGGTAATAATGCCTTGACTTTCATATCTGATTTTAATAATTTGCACTTGCATCTTTTTTCCCCTGGTCCATCTACTGAAATGTTTGTCAATTCTGTTGATACTTTCAAATAATAAATTCTGTTTTCATTTATTTTCTGTTTTTTTCCCCTATTCTCTATTTCATTTATTCTCTCTTTAGTGTTTTTAAAAAAGATTTTATTTATTTATTTATTTATTTAACAGAGAGAGAGAGAAAGAGAGAGAGAGAGAGAGCACAAGCGAGAACATAAGTACAAGCAGAACGAGTGGCAGGCAGAGGGACAGGGAGAAGCAGGCTCTTGACTGAGCAAGGAACCCGATGTGGGGCTCAGTCCCAGGACCCTGGGATCATGATCTGATTCAAAGGCAGATACTTAACTGACTGAGCCACCCAGGTGTCCTCACCCACCCCCAGTCTTTTTAATATCCTTTTTTCTGTTTGCTTTGGGTTTAGTTTGCTCTTCTTTTTGGGGTTTCATAAAGTGAAAGGTTAGGTTGTTGATTTGAGATATTTCTTTTTAATATAGGGGTTTATAGCTACAAATTTCCCTCTGAGCACTGGTTTGGCTGCATCTCAGAAGTTTTGGTATGTTGTTTCTTCATTTTCACTCACCTCAAAGTATTTTCTTTCTTTAAAAAAAAAGATTTTATTTATTTATTTGAGAGAGAGAGTAAGCAAGAGAGTGAGCACAAGGAGGGTGAGGGGCAGAGGAAGAGGGAGAAGCAGACTCCCCTGCTGAGCAGGGGGCCCAACATGGGGCTCAATCTCAGGACTCTGGGATCATGACCTAGCCGAAGGCATATGCCTAACTGATTAAGCCACTCAGGTGCTTCTCAAAGTATTTTCTAACTTCTCTTGTGATTTCTTCTTTGACCCATTGCTTATTGAGGTTTCTTAATGTTAGTACTGTTTAATTTCCACATATTTGTGAATTTTCAATTTCCTTTTGTTATTGATTTCTGCTTTCTTTCCATCGTGGTCAGAAAACATACTTTGTATGATTTCATTCCTTCTACGGTTTATGACATAGCCGCTATTTTTCAGCAGAGTATTCTTAGATGAATGTCAGGTCTAGTGTAGTGTTGTTCAAGTATTTTATTCCCTTGATCTTTTACCTGGTTATTCTATCCATTATTGAAAGTAAGTATGGAATTCTCAAATTATTATTGTCTATTTCTCCCTTCCACTCCGTCTGTTCTGCCAAGTATTGCTTCATGCTTTTGGGGGCTTTGTTGTTAGGTGCATTTGTTTTTATAATTGTATCTTCCTGACAGATTGACCTTTTTATCATTATTCCATCAACTTTGTTCCCATCCCTCTCCTTTATGTTGTTATTGTCATATATATTTTATTTCTGTATATTACAGTCCCAACACCATTTATGCAATTGCCTTTTATTTTTTTAAAAGATTTTATTTATTTGTTAGAGAGAGCGAGCAAGCACAGGCAGAGGCAGAGGGAGAAGCAGGCTCCCCGCCGAGCAAGGAGCCCGACGTGGGACTTGATCCCAGGACGCTGGGATCATGACCTGAGCCGAAGGCAGTTGCTTAACCAACTGAGCCACCCAGGCGTCCCTGCAATTGCCTTTTAAATCAGTCAAGAGAGGAAAGAGGAAGAAATATGCAATTATATGGTCTTTTCGAATCACTCACATAATTACTTTCACCGGATTTCTTTGTTTTTCGTATGGATTCACATTACTGTCTGACATCACTTGCTTTTAGCCTCGAGAAAATTTAATATTAAGAAAATTTAGTATTTCGGGTGCCTGGGTGGCTCAGTTGGTTAAGCAACTGCCTTCAGCTCAGGTCATGATCCTGGAGTACCAAGATCAAGTCCCGCATCGGGCTCCCAGCTCCATGGGGAGTCTGCTTCTCCCTCTGACCTTCTCCTCTCTCATGCTCTCTCTCTCTGAAATAAATAAATAAAATCTTAAAAAAAATTAAAAAAAAAGAAAATTTAGTATTTCTTTTAAGAAGTTTACTGCTAGCAGTAAATTCTCTCAGGTTTTTTTAAAATTTGGGAATATCTTTATTTCTTTTTTTTTAATTTTTTTTTATTTACTTGATAGAGATCACAAGTAGGCAGAGAAGCAGGCAGAGAGAGAGGAGGAAGCAGGCTCCCCGCTGAGCAGAGAGCCCGATGTGGGGCTCGATCCCAGGACCCCGAGATCATGACCTGAGCCGAAGGCAGAGGCTTAACCCCCTGAGCCACCCAGGTGCCCCCGGGAATATCTTTATTTCAACTTCATAATTGTTCCATATATATAGTTCCTGGTGCTTTTTGAAAAATTTTCAGTGGTTTGACTATTCTATCCTATTGCCTTCTTGCCTCCATTGTTTTTTTTTTTTTTGCCTCCACTGTTTTTTATAGGAAGTCAGTTATTAATATTATTGGGGTTCCCTTGTATGTAATGAGTCTCTTTTTCTATTCCTGCTTTCATGATTTTCTCTTCGTCTTTCAACATTTTACTGTGATGGCTCTGGGTATGATCTTTTGTGTTTACTTAGAATTATTTGAGTTTCTTGGGTGTATAGATTGATGTTTTTCATTAAATTTGAGAGGTTTTCAGCAATTATTTCTTTGAATATCTTTTTCTGTCCTTTTCGTACTCTTCTCTTTTCCTAATACTACCATTATGCATACGTTGATGCACTCAGTTGTATCCCACATTTCTTTGAGGCTCTGTTCATCTTCATATTTTTCTCTGTTCTTCAGATTGCATAATTTTTATTGATATATCTTCAACTTCATGGGTTCTTTCTTCTCCAACTCAAATCTACCCTAGATCTCCTTCTAAAAATTTTTTATTTGTTATTGTACTGTTTAACTCCAGAATATCCCTTTGGTTCTTTTTATAATTTCCATCTCTTTACTGATAATCTGTATTTGTTGAAACATTGCCATCATACTTCCCTTTACTTCTTTAAGCACGGTTATGTTTGGTGCTTTGAACATACTTATAAGAACTGCTTTGAAATCTTTGTTTGCTAAGTTTACTGTCTGAGCCTCTTCAAAGACTGTTCTTAGTGCTTCTCTCTTTTTTCTCTGTGTATGGGTCACACTTTCCCACCTTTTTTTTTTTTTTTGGAAGTCTTGCAATTTTTTGTTGAAACCTGGACATTTGAGATAATATATGGTAGGAAGTCTAGGATACTGATTCCCACCTCATCCCAGGGGCGGCAGTCATTAGTTGCTTGGTTTTTTGTTTAATACTTTGAATGAACTTTGTGAATTTTATCCTCCCTGAAGTGTGAAGCTTCTGATGTTTCTGCTCAGATTTTCTCCCTTTTTTAAAAAAAATTATCTATTCATTTATCAGAGAGAGAGCGAGAGCACAAAGGGGGAGCAGCAGGCAGAGGGGGACAGAGAAGGCTCCCCACTGAGCAGGGAGCCTGATGTGGGGCTTAATCCCAGGACCCTGGGACCATGACCTGAGCCAAAGGCAGATGCTTAACCAAATGAGCCACCCAGGCACCCCCTTCTCCCTTGTTTTTTTTTTAAGATTGTATTTATTTATTGGACAGACAGAGATCACAAGTAGGCAGAGAGGCAGGCAGAGAGAGAGGAGGAAGCAGGCTCCCTGCCCAGCAGAGAGCCCGATGCGAGGCTCGATCCCAGGACCCTCGGATCATGACCTGAGCCGAAGGCAGAGGCTTTAACCCACTGAGCCACCCAGGTGCCCTTCTCCCTTGTTTTTGTCTTTTAGCCTGACTATACTGACTATACCATATTGGCACAAGGCACTTATCCTCAAGGTTGTGCTTAAGCCTTCTAAACTAGTTCGATTTTTAACCTTAATCATTGGATCTTTGTGGTTTGGAGGCTTTTCATAGTTCAGGGAGTTTATACTTTTTGCCCCCTGTTCAACCAGGGACTAGCAGAGTAAAAACTAAAGTTCTTAAGGTAATCTACATGGCCTTACATTTCTGGTTCCCTGTTAAATCCCTGTTATCCTCTATCAACTACTACTCTTCCTCTCATTCACTCAAATCTAGACACACTGTACTTGCTCTTCATCCAACAAGTCAGGCACACTCCCAATACTACCCTTGTGTGGTTTTGGTATTAAGGTTATATTAGTGTCACAGAATGAGCTTGGAAATGTTCTTTTTTCCCCTACTCTTTGGAACAATTTTCACAATATTGGAATTCTTTTTTGAATATTTGACAAAATCATCTAGACTTAGTGGTTCTCCTTCTGAGAATATTTTAACTATTGACTGAATTTATTTAATGGCTATATAACTACTCATGTTTTCTATTTCTTTTTGAATCAGTTTTGGTAGTTACCTTTTTCTAGTTATTTGTTCATTTGGTCTACACTTTAAAATTTTTTTGAAAGATTTTTATTTATTTGACACAGAGAGAGAGATCACAAGTCGGCAGAGAGGCAGGCAGAGAGAGAGAGGGAAGCAGGCTCCCCGCTGGGCAGAGAGCCCGATGTGGGGCTTGATCCCAGGACCCTGAGATCATGACCCGAGCCGAAGGCAGAGGCTTAACCCACTGAGCCACCCAGGTGCCCTTTTTCTTTCTATTTAACATTCCTTCTTATAACTCAGAAATTCCTTTTTGGATAATTTTCCTTATTTAGTAACAAATGGTGATAATGTTAAAAAGTTTTAAATATTAAAGTGTGTTCAAGTTGCCTTTATCCTAAGATAAAAATTATTTTCTCTAAGCATTTTCAACCTTATATTCTAACCTGGCTTCCATTGTTGCTATTAGTCTAATTGTCGTTCTTTTGTACGTGATTGGTCTTTTCCTTCCAGCTTCTTTTAAGATTTTTATTTTTGTCTCTGGTGTTCTTCAGTTCAATTCTGTGGAATGTAAATATTAGTTTCTTTTGCTTATCTTGTCTGGAATTTCTTAGGCTTCCTGAATGTTCAGATTGTTGCTTTTTGAAAATTTTGGACATTTTTCGGCTATGATTCATCTGAACATTTCTTCCCCTCTTTCTATTGTTTCTTTTTAGAATTCTAAAGAGATTTGTGTTGGTTTCTTGCTCTACCTTCTTTATTTCTTAATCACTTATATTTTTATCTCTTTGTATCTCTGTGTATATTTTGTGATTTTTTTAGATCTATTTTTCAGTTTCCTAGTTTCTCTTCAACTGATGTGTAAACCTTCATTGGGGTTTCTAAGGTCAATTATATTTTTCATTTCTAGTTATTATATTTTGTTTGTTTTTCAAACCTAGCTGGTTATTTATTTATTTTTTGTGTCTTGCTCTTTGCTCTGTGCTTTCATTTCTTTAAATGTGCTTAACATATATATTTTATATTCTGTATATAATTTCAATATCTAAAATCTTTGTGGGTCTGATTGTTTTATTTTTTTCACACTGTTGATTTCTCCCCACTGGTAGCTGGTTTTCTTGTGTAAATTGTGACTCAATTGTGAAGTGGTGCCTGTCAGAACTCTCTGAGGGATTTCCATGAGGCCTGGGAGAAAGGCTACTTTCTCCCATGAAAGATTTCCATTGATTTTTCCTGGTGCTTGAGGTATCACAGACTTATGTCCACTTTAAATTATAATTCTTGGCTTGTGGCTTTTTGGGCTATTCACATGATATATATCAAGACTCCAAACTCAGGTGCCACGAAATCTCAGGAAGGTATGTTTTAATTTTTAATTCCACCTAAGGCTAATACTTAGACAAAAAACGTCCCTTATTGGCTATTCCTTCCCTCCAGCTCTAGACTTGTGCTGTCAAATCACTAGCCACACATAACATAAGTTGATTTAGATTTAGATCAACTGAAATAAAATAAAAATTTAGTTCCTCAGTTTCACTAGCCACATTTCAAGTGCTCAGTAACCACATGTGGCTAGTGGTTGCCAGATAGAGGACATTTCTATCATCAGAGAAAGTTTTATTGAATACTGCTGCTTTAGAATATTTTGATCTACATATGCCCCCAGGGTGTGTGGTGGCTTCAGAGCTAGGTTATACATCCTTGAACAAACTCTTGGCAGTTTGTGTTTTTAGTCTGTATGCTCTCAAAGATGTCTAAGTCCTAATCTCTAGAACCTGTGAATATGCTACCTTGTAGACGTGATTCATTTAAGTATCTTGAGATAGAGAGATTATCCTGGATTATATGGGTGAGTTCAATGTAAACACAAGTGTCCTCATAAGGGAAATAAAGCAGAAAAGACACAGAGAGGTGATGTGGTAATAGAAGAAGAGGTTTGAGTGATGTACTTTGAAGATGGAGGAAGAAGGCACAAGTCAGGGAATGAAGAAGGCCTCCAGAAGCTGGAAAAGGCAAGGAAACAGATTCTTCCCTAGAACCTCCAGAAAGAATGTAGTACTGTGACCATTTTAGATTTCTGGCCTCCCAAACTATAAAAGAATAAATTTGTGTTGGTTTAAATCATTACGTTTGTGATAATGTTACAGTTGTGATAAGAGACTGAAACAAGGGGCGCCTGGGTGGCTCAGTGGGTTAAAGCCTCTGCCTTCGGCTCAGGTCGTGGTCCCAGGGTCCTGGGATCGAGCCCCACATGGGGCTCTCTGCTCAGCGGGGAGCCTGCTTCCCCCTCTCTCTCTGCCTGCCTCTCTGCCTACTTTCAATCTCTCTGTGTCAAATGAATGAATAAAATATTTAAAAAAAAGAGACTGAAACAAACTATGAAAGGGGCCGGTTAAGAAAGGCTTTGTTTTAATATACCAGAAACATGTGTCTGCCTCATGGCACTAAGTTATCATTTTAACATCTCATTTCTCCTTCCTATACTTTTATTTGGCTCTAAGGGTACAAGGCCATGGCAAACAGAAATTTTAAGGGGAGAATGATATAGGAATCTATACTCTCATTCATTTATTCAATAAATATAAATATATACTGAGCACTTATCATGTTGCAAGCACTGCTTTTGGTGCATGGCATATGTTAATGAATAAGAAAGAAAAATTTCTGTCCTCAAGAAGCTAAAATTCTAGAGGAGGGACAGATTGATGAATAATAAATATAATAAATAAGTAAATTACACAGTATGCTGGCAGATGATTAGTGCCACAGGTGAAAAAAATAGTAAAGGGGTGATTGTGAGTGGCCAGGGGGAGAGGATGAGCAGCTGTAGTATTAAATATGGTAGTCAGGGTAAGTCTTATTGAAAAAGTGGCAACTGAGCAAAGATTTGAAGAAGTGAGGGGGTTTGTCATGCGAATACCAGGGGGAAAACCATTCTAAGCAGAGGGAACATCTAGTGCAAAATACTCAAGTGGGAGTGTGCCTGGTACCTTCCAAGAACAGCAAGACCAATGTGGTGGAAAACAGAGTAGTAGGAAATGAGGTCAGAGAAGTTACAGAAGCCAGATCATGTAGGGCCTTGTCGGCCATTGCAAGGACTTAAGTTTGACATTGAGGATGACCCCAGAGATTTTGGGTAGAGAAGTGTACAATTAGCATAAGTCTCAGAATACATAGGAAAAGATATAGCTATTATAGAATGAATAAGTTTCTAGGTGCTTTGAGTGGCAAGCTTTGTTCCGAGCAGTGCACTTTTTATATCCACTAGTTTCCTGGGCTTTTCTACTTGTATATTAGTGAATCAAACTCAAATTGCTCTAAAATAAAGTCATGATTGTCCATCCTAAATCCTTTCCTTCTCTTCTGTTTTCTGTCCCAGTGAATGCTATCTGACTAGAAATCTTGGAGTCATCTCCTGATTCTGCTTTCTCCCACCTTGTTATGTCAAAATAGATTCCCAGCATTGTCAGTTTTACTTTTAGATATGTCCTCTTCTCTGTTCCCTCTGCCTTTACCTTAGTCCAAACTCTCATCTCTCATTGGACCATTACAGTCACCTCCACAGTTCTATAACCTGTCTACCAGCTTCACTGTAGCTACCACAGGGCCCAAAGTGATCATATCACCCCTTCTTTTAATGATCTCACTGGTTCCTACTGCTTATAGAATCCTCTCCCAACTTCTCCCCCAGTCTCATTTTTCAGTATGTTTCTTTCCCTCCACACACTGTACTCTAGACATACTGAAGTTCTCACTGTAGTTCAAGCATATTCCAGCCTATCACAAGTGCACACGTGCCTGAAAACCAATACATGCTAGCTATTATCATCACCACCTAACAACAGGTTTCTTCTTCCAGGAATGCCTTACTCCCTTTCACCAACTGAAAAAATACTTATAAACCCTTCTAGTAAATTCAAATGCCACTTCCTCCATGAAGATAGGCATGGTTACTACTCCCTATGTATACCTTCAGCATTCTGTATTTACAGCCCCTTTGCACCATTTAATACAACGCACTGTGATTATTTGATTACAGATCTGTCTCCTCCATTAGAGTGTAAGCTCTTTAAGGGCAAGGATCATATCCTATTGATTTTTTAATCCCCCAGCAGCTAGCAGTGTCCAGCCCAAAGGAGGTACTCAATTATTATTTGGTGAAATAAAGATTGATTGAAATGATTCGGGAAAAATATCTGACTGTGCTAGTCAAGAAGAAAGAACAGAAAAAGGGACAGAATTTCATATACAAAGTAGCTGGCCTAAAAGCTCAGAGGTGGGAGGGGTATCTATAAAAAGGCTAAAATTGAAGGTGGGGGCTGGGTTGTAGTGGGAGACAAGAGCAAAAAGGAAGGGTTGGGTGGTGCTAGGTGGGAAGTGCTGTGAAGCCACCCACAAAGCCTGGGTTTGCATTTGAATGAGCAGGGAGTTGTTGGAGAGTTATTAGAGCCACGGCTGAAGTGAAGCCAAGGAGGATGACCTGCACTGCAAGGCTGGAAGGAGGCAGCAAGGCCAGCCAGTAGGCAGTCACATTAACCCAGAGCAGATTGGGCATGGCAAGCATAGGTGAGAGGTTTAAGGAGATAAAGAAAAGGAGGGGGATGGATTTGGTGAATGATTCCGTATGAGAGAAGACACAAAAGTAGTGAGAATTGCTGAAAATGATGCAAAGTAGAGTGGACGCAGAGAATGAACATGAGACCAGGTGTTAGATAATCAGTGTTGTTATGGTACAAAAATTATTCCCTATCAATTTGGCCTCTCTGTACCTTATCTTCTTAACCAGTAAAGCAAAGAGGTTTCATATTTAAATTATCAGCAAATCCTGTCAATTCTATCTCAAACATATTTCTTGGATCACTCTTTCCATCTTCACTGCCACCTTAGTCTGGGCCCCAGTACTTCTCACCTGGACCACTGTATTAGTCTTCACAGTGCTCTCCCTGCACCCTGTCTTGTTCCCACACTATTTGGTTTTCATACAATAGTTAGCATCATCTTTTAAAAATGTCAATTAGATTACGTTACACCTCTGTTTAAAAACTCATCGGCTTCCACTGCACTTAGTCACATCATAGTCCTTACCTAGGCCAACAAGATTCCCCAGTGGCGAGGCTCCTGCCTGCTCTCTGACCTCATCCTGCCTTGCTTGCCCCTCACTCAATACACCTCAGTCACATGACATTTCCCCTGGAATGCAGCTTTGTCAGGCAGGGTTCTTTACATCTTTGGTACTTTAGACCTGGATTTGATCCCCTCAGAGAGGTCAACCCTGATCTCTGATCATTTGTTTATTTTCTTCTTAGTACTTATCACAATCTGTAATTATTATTTGTGTACTATTGATCTCCCAGGAGATTACAAGTTCTAAAAGATAGGACTCTTCTGTCCACTTTACTATTTTATCTCCAGTGTCCAGCACAAAATGAGAGGTCAATGAACATTTGTAAGTAAACAAATGAATGAATGAAAAGGGTGATAGAAGCAGAGTTCACCAAAAATAATGTAGTGAAGAAATGAGAAGGAAGGGAGATTTTGAAAAGAGGTCCACTGGATTTTGAGACTAGCATATCTAGTTTCACCCAGCTTGTTCTAATAAACTATTAAAAGGAATTGGAGACAGGAGACAGAGGGCTCAGGCACCAAATCATGGAGAATCACAGAAGCTGGGGCCAGTGGAATTCAGTTCAATTCACCAGAAATTTAATAAGCACTTGCTATGTGCCAGGCTCTATGCTGGGCACTCACTGTTGGGGATACAAAGATGTGTAAATGTATACTTCACGAATTTATATTCGAGAAACCAGAGATAAAAGGAAGTGCAAACGATGATAAAAAACAGAATTTAATGATAAAAAACAGAATTTAATCAAAGGACTCTGAGGGCTCCTAAGAAGGGGTTCAGAGAAGGGTTTAAGGAGTTACTATGACAATGAAGTCAGCAAGTTCCAGTCCACAGTGCAACAAGAACACAGACACTATCTTCTGCTCTTCCTTACAAAATACTTTTAAAAGTAGGATGAAAAGCAAAATATTCATACTGTATGCTTAGTTTCCAGAGGTAGAATTTAGTGATTCAACAGTTGCACACAACACCCAGTGCTCATTACATCACATGCTCTTCTTAATGGCTATCACCCAGTTACCCCATCTCCCCACCGCCCCCCAGCAACCCTCAATTTGTTTACTATAGTTAAGAATCTCTTACGGTTTGTCTCCCTCTCTGTTTTCATCTTATTTTAGTCTTCCTTTCCTTCCCTCACCTTTATCTGTTTTGTTTTTAAATTCCACATATGAGTGAAATCATAGGGTATCTGGCTCTCTCTGACTGACTTATTTCACTTAGCATAATAGTCTCTTGTTCCATCCACATTGTTGCAAATGTCAAGATTTCATTCTTTTTGATGGCTGAGTAATATTCCTATATATATATCTATATATCTATATATCTATATGTATATGTATGTATATAGATATGTATATATGCCACATCTTCTTTATCTATTCATCTGTCAATGGACATCTGGGCTCTTTCCATATTTTGCCTATTGTGGACATTGCTTCTATAAACATTAGGGTGCAAGTGCCTCTTTGAATCATTATGCTTGTATCCTTTGGATAAATATCTAGTAGTACAATTGCTGGGTCATAGCATAACTCTATTTTTAACTTTTTGAGGGATATCCATGCTGTTTTCCAGAGCGGCTGCACCAATGAAAAGCAAAATATTTTTAAAGATGACTTTTGAGGCACTATGTTAGAGGATAAACAACTAAGTGCAGGAGTTTTGGCCCTGCTAATCACAATTTGTGACATCTTGGACAATTTGCTCATTTCTTTTTACAAAATATTATTGAGAACCTACCATGTGTCAGGCCCTGTGCTAGACACTTCCATATAAACTATTTTAGTGAATTGTTTATTTTTCCTAAGCTTAGGGTGGTCATCTCACCCATAGGTGGGGAGTTTTTTCACCTCCCTTTGAAATATAGCAGCCTAGGTTTCTGATTCCCAAACAAGTGGTGCTTGTACAGACCTGTAGATATTTCTTCTTGCCTGCAGGTAGCACCCACAATTTTGCACTATAGCAATAGGCTGATATTTTGGTAATATTACCAAAGGCACTAGAGTGTGCTTTGGCTATTTATGAGATGGGGAAAGTGGATGAATAAGCTATTGTAGCACTGTTAGATGAGCAAATTTTGAAGTGGTGACCAATGGGGCCTGTCTGCTACAGTTACCCATTGTATATTGGGAAATGGAGACATTAAGGTGCCAAAAAATGACCACCCTAAAATGTTACTAATGTTAAGATAAACTGTAATGTGGGAAACTGTAACATGACTGCTTTGAGCTAATGGTGTAAAGACAGATGCTTTAGATGATGGGGAAAGCAGTATGGGTGGAGAGAAAATCTATCAGTGCATTTCCAGTAATGACCACAGAGAGGGCTGTCTATTTCTGAACAATGGCTTCTCTGCTTTTGTAGACAGAACTGTTCCTAGTATGGAGGAGGGCAATTTTTCTGGTACATAGGGTTGATTAAAAAAATCTGGAGGGGCGCCTGGGTGGCTCAGTGGGTTAAACCTCTGCTTTTGGCTCAGGTCATGATCTCAGGGTCCTGGGATTGAGCCCGCATCGGGCTCTCTGCTCAGTGGGGAGCCTGGTTCCCCTTCTCTCTCTGCCTGCCTCTCTGCCTACTCATGTTCTCTGTCAAATAAATAAATAAAATCTTAAAAAAAATCTGGAGAATACCCAATCCCTTTGGTTCTAACTATGTGTTTACCAAGCAGCTTTCTAGTCTATAACTAGTTTCATGACTGGACTGACCCTATCAGCCAGGAGAGCCTTATGCAGATGATGAAAGCCGTGTCTTGCCTGATGTATTGCTCATTATAAATGACCCACCTCGAAGTCTGCTTTATACATCAATCTCTTTGATTGCCCATTCTCTCATTACCCAGAGACTCATCGTCCCAGGGGGGGACTGAAAATAGGAGTGAAATGTGAGGTGGCAAAACTACAGAGCAGACTGGCCAGAGTATCCCCAAGTGCTGTTCTCCTATGAGGTCTGGCCTGAAGCAGCCAGTGACTTCACCTATTATATTATAGGAATAATAATCTTATATTTGCTCAGTGCTTTTCATTTTCAAAGCACTTTCTTATATATTATCTAATTTTATCATTTTATTTATTATAACTTCTCTAGCTCATACTGCTTGTAAAAATAATAGAATAGTGTAGAATAGTGACAAAGACACCAGAAGAAGCAGTTATATTTTCAGTATCTTGGGGGAAAAAACCTATCTATGATGGGACCTTGGCAAAATAAATCACCTAAAGAAATAAATGTAGTCAAAGTCTAGACTGCAGTAAGGGCCAGAAATTTGGGGATTGGCTTAGAATGACTCTGAGTGGAATAACACAAAGCCATGGTCGTAGATATGTTACTGATGAAGACTTGTGAACTATCCAAGTATAATTAAGGTGATCAGGGCATATCTGAAGGATCAGAATGTACTCAAAGTTGCAATCTAATCATCTTTACTGTAAACTGTCTAAAGAATAATATGTTACAAAAAAGTGGTATAAGACTTATTTGTAAAAGAGGGATTCGATAGTGAAGATAGGCTACTGTTTGTTCAGCAGTCCCTATTCCTCGCTATGCAGAGTATGGGGGAAGGATGGAAGAGAGAAGTGTATGTACCGATCAGTGGCTGGAAAGCAGAGGGAGCTGGGTGGACTACACATATGACAGACACACATATTATGGTCCCTAAGGATGTAGACTAAATTATGAAACATTCCTCTCTATTTATGATCTTTACTATTCCACTTCCTTCATTCTGAATCCATGCTTTATCAAGTAACCCTTTGGTTAGTAACTCTAGGTCCCTTGATCCTGGGAAAGAAATACCCTTAGAATAGATAAGACTATTGTGGTTACCTGGCAGTCATAATCTTACGCTGTAAATTAATTTAAGTGTAGTATATTTTACATGTCTCTTCCCATTTTTTTAAATTTTGAAAACTTTCAGATCTATGGAAAAACTACAAATGCAGTACAACAAATTTCTACTTCTTAAACTAAATTTACCAATTTACTG
Organism: Taxidea taxus jeffersonii; assembly: GCA_003697995.1. Classification (NCBI taxonomy): domain Eukaryota; kingdom Metazoa; phylum Chordata; class Mammalia; order Carnivora; family Mustelidae; genus Taxidea; species Taxidea taxus. The sequence continues at coordinate 68,243 of ML096632.1, read as the reverse complement.
ATGAATGTCCAACTACCCTAGCACTATTTATTGAAAAGGCTGCTTCCTCCATTGAATTGCTTTCGGATCTTAATAAAAAAATCAGTTGGCTGTATTTGTGTGGGTCTACTTTTGGGATCTCTATTCTGTTTTCCTGATGTATCTATTCCTTTGCCAATACCACACAGTCTTGATTACTATAGGTAAATATTAAGTCTTTAAATTGGTTGAGTGATTCCACTACTTTATCCTTGTTTTGCAAAATTGTTTCAGTTATTCTAGTTCCTTTGTTTTTCTAAATAAATTTCATAATAATATTGTTTGTATCTTCAAAAAACATGCTGGAATTTTGGTTAGAATTGTATTAAACCTGTATATAAATCTGGCCTCATTGAATGGGTTTGGATGTATACCATCATGCTCAATTATCTAAAAAGTTTAAGAAGGATTGCTCTTACTTCTTCCAGTGTTTCATAGAACTCACTGGTAAAGCCATCTTGTCCTGCACTTTTCTTTGTTGGGAGGTTTTTCATTACTAATTTAATTTCTTTACTTGTTACAAGTTTCCTGAGATACTTTACTCCTTCCTGAGTCAGTGCAGGTAATTTGTTTCTTTCTAAGAATTTCATCTAGGCTAGTTTGTTAGCATACAATTGTTCATTGTATTTCCTTATAATCTTTTTTTTATCTTTGTAAGGTTTGTAGTCCCTACTTCCATTTCTGATTTTAGTTATTTGCATCTTATCTTTTTTTTCTCTATCAGTCTAGCAAAAGTTTTGCCAATTTTGCTGCTGTTCTCAAAGAACCTACTTTTGGTTTTGTTGATTCTCTGTATTGTTTTTATATTTTCTATTTCCTTTAATCTCTGTTCTAATCTTTATTATTTCTCTCCTTTTTAAGATGTAGTTATCTCTTTCTAGTTCCTCAAGGTGTAAAGGTAAGTTATTGATTTGAGGTCTTCCTTTTATTTATTTATTTTAAAAAAAAATTAAAAAAAATTTTTTCAGTGTTCCAAAATTCATTGTTTATGCACCACATCCAGTGCTCCATACAATACATACCCTCCTTAATACCCACCACCAGGCTCACCCAACCCCCCCCAAAACCCTCAGCTTGTTTCTCAGAGTCCACAGTCTCTCATGGTTTGTCTCCCCCTCCAATTTCCCCCAACTCACTTTTCCTTTCCATCTCCCTATGTTCTCTGTGTTATTCCTTATACTCCACAAGTAAGTGAAACCATGTGATAATTGACCCTCTCTGCTTGACTTATTTCACTCAGCATAATCTCCTCCAGTCCCATCCATGTTGATACAAAAGTTGGGTATTCATCCTTTCTGATGGAGGCATAATACTTCATAGTGTATATGGACCACATCTTCCATATCCATTCATCCGTTGAAGGGCATCTTGGTTCTTTCACAGTTTGGCAACTGTGGCCATTGCTGCTATGAACACTGGGGTAGAGATGGCCCTTCTTTTCACTGCATCTGTATCTTCGGGGTAAATACCCAGTAGCGTAATTTCAGGGTCATAGGGTAGCTCTATTTTTAATTTTTTTTTAAAGATTTTATCTTTTTATTTGAGAGATAGAATGAGAGGAGAGAGCATGAGAAGGGAGAGGTCAGAGGGAGATGAAGAACCCCCACCGAGCAGGGTACCCAATGTGGGACTAGATCCTGGGACTCTAGGATCATGACCTGAGCCAAAGGCAGTTGCTTAACCAACTGAGCCACCCAGGCACCCTCCTATTTTTAATTTCTTAAGGAATCTCCACACTGTTTTCCAAAGTGGCTGCCCCAACTTGCATTCCCACCAACACTGTAAGAGTGTTCCTCTTTCTCCACATCCTCTCCAACACTTGTTGTTTACTGTCTTGTTGATTTTGGCCATTCTAACTGGTATAAGGTGGTATCTCATTGTGGTTCTGATTTGAATCTCCCTGATGGCTAATGATGATGAACATTTTTTCATGTGTCTGTTAGCCATTTGTATGTCTTCTTTGGAGAAGTGTCTGTTCATGTCTTCTGCCCATTTTTTTATGTGATTATCTGTTTCGTGTATGTTGAGTTTGAGGAGCTCTTTACAGATCTTGGATACCAGCCTTTTGTCTGTAGTGTCATTTGTGAATATCTTTTCCCATTCCATGGGTTGCCTCTTTGTTTTGTTGACTGTTTCCCTTGCTGTGCAGAAACTTTTGATCTTGAAGAAGCATTACCCTGATCCCCAAACCAGGCAAAGACCCCGACAGAAAGGAGGATTTCAGACCAATATCCCTGATGGATATGGATGCCAAGATTCTCAACAAGATCCTAGCTAATAGGATCCAACAGTACATTAAAAAGACTATCCACCATCACTAGGTGGGATTATCCATGGGATGTAAGTGTGGTTCAACATTTGCAAATCAATCAATGCGACAGAACAAATCAATAAGAGAAGAGAGAAGAACCACATGGTTCTCTCAATTGAAGCAGAAAAAGCATTTGACAAGATACAGCATCCATTCCTGATTAAAACACTTCAAAGTATAGGGATAGAGGGAACATTCCTCAACTTCATAAAAGCTATCTATGAAAAACCCACAGCGAATATCATTCTCAATGGGGAAAAGCTGACAGCCTTCCCTTTGAGATCAGGAACATGACAAGGATGCCCACCCTCGCCACTATTGTTCAACATAGTACTAGAAGTCCTAGCAACAGCAATCAGACAACCAAAAGAAATAAAAGGTATTCAAATTGGCAAAGAAGAAGTCAAACTCTCTCTCTTCACAGATGACATGAAACTTCATATGGAAAACCCAAAAGACTCCAGCTCCAAACTACTAGAACTCATACAGCAATTCAATAATGTGGCAGGATACAAAATCAATGTACAGAAATCAGTTGCTTTTTTATACACTAACAATGAAAATATAGAAATGGAAATTAGAGAATCAATTCCATTTACTATAGCACCAAGAACCATAAGATACGTGGGAATAAACCTAACCAAAGAGGTAAAGGATCTGTACTTGAGGAACTACAGAAAACTCATGAAATAAATTGAAGAACACACAAAAGGATGGAAGAGCATTCTAGGCTCATGGATTGGAAGAATAAACATTGTCAAAATGTCTATATTGCCGGGGTGCCTGGGTGGCTCAGTGGGTTAAAGCCTCTGCCTTCGGCTCAGGTCATGATCTCAGGGTCCTGGGATCAAGCCCCGCATCGGGCTCTCTGCTCAGTGGGCAGCCTGCTTCCCTTCCTCTCTTTCTCTGCATGCCTCTCTGCCTACTTGTGATCTCTATCAAATAAATAAGTAAATAAATAAATAAATAAAATCTTTAAAAAAAAATGTCTATACTGCCTAGAGAAATCTATACTTCCAATGCCATCCCAATCAAAATTCCACTGGCATTTTTCAAAGAGCTGGAACAAACAATCCTAAAATTTGTATGGAACCAGAAGAGACCCTGAATTGCTAAGGAAATGATGAAAAAGAAAAACAAAACTGGGGGCATCACATTGCCTGATTTCAAGCTTTACTACAAAGCTGTGATCACCAAGACAGCATGGTACTGGCACAAAAACAGACACATAGACCAGTGGAACAGAGTAGAAAGCCCAGATATGGACCCTCAACTCTATGGTAAAATAATCTTCGACAAAGCAGGAAAAAATATACAGTGGAAAAAAGACAGTCTCTTCAATAAATGGTGCTGGGAAAATTGGAAAAAATGTGTAGAAGAATGAAACTCACTCTCTTACACCATACACAAAGATAAACTCAAAATGGATTAAAGACCTCAACATGAGGCAGCAATCCATCAGAATCCTAGAGGAGAACATAGGCAGTAACCTCTTTGACATCAGCCACAGCAACTTCTTCCAAGACATGTCCCCAAAGGCAAAGGAAACAAAAGCGAAAATGAACTTATGGGACTTCATCAAGGTCTTCTTTTTAATGTAGACATTTACAGGTATAAATTTCCCTCCAATTATTTCTTGCTGCATCTCAGAAGTTTTGGTACATTGTTCTCGGTTTCATCCATCACAAGGTATTTTCTAATTTGCACTGTGTTTTCTTCTTTGATCCATTGGCTGTTTTAAGATTGCATTGCTTAATTTCCACATATTTTTGAACTTCTTACTTTTCTTTCTGTTACTGTTTTAGCTTTATTCCACTGTGGTTGGAGAAGTTTGTATAATTTCAATCTTCCTAAATTTAGTAAAACTTTTTTTGTATCCTGGGGAATGTTTCATGTGCCCTTGAAAATAATGTGCATTCTGCTGTTATTGAGGGGAATTGCTCTCTATATATCTGTTTAATTGGTTTAAAATGCTGTTCAAGTCCTCTATTTCCTTATTGCTCTTGTGTCTAGATGTTCTATTCATTTTCAAAAATGGTGTACTGGATGTCTCCGACTATTACAGTACAACTATATCTCCTCTCAACTGTGTAAATATTTGCATTCTATATTTTGAGGCTCTGTATATGGTGCACATAGGTTTATAACTGTTATATCTTCTTGATGAATGGATCCTTTTATCAATACATAATATCTTTCTTTGTCTCATGTAATAGCTTTTGACTTAACTTCTATTTTGTCTGGTATTAGTATAGCCACCTAAGCTTTTTTGGTTACCATATTTGTATGAAAATATTTTCCCATTCTTTCACTTTCAACCTACTTGTGTCTTTGGATCTAAAGTGAGTTTATCGTAGATAGCATATAGTTAGACCATGTTTCTTTTTCAAATTCACTTTTTGCAACCTGCTTTTGGTTGGAGACTTTAATCCATTCACATTTAATATATTTACTGATATGGAAGGATTTCTGCCCTTTTGTTATTTGTTTTTTCTTTTACCTTTATCTTATACCTTTTTGTCTCTCATGTTCTCCACTACTGGTTTCTTTTGTATTTAACTGATTATTTGTAGTGAATCTTTTTGATTATCTTCTCATTTGCAGTTTAAAAATACATTTATTTTGTAGTTACCATGGAGATTACATTTAACATCCTAAATTTATTACACTGTAGTTTAAATAGATACCAACTTAGCTTCAATAGCATATAAAAACTCTGCTATTATTCACTTCTGTCCCTGTCATTATGTTGTTATTGTCACAATTTACAACTTTATGTACTATGTGTTCAGTAACATAACATAGATTTATAGGTATTTTCTATGCACTTGTCTTTTAAGTCATGTAGGAAATAAAGAGTGGACTTACATACCAAAAATATAATAATACTAGCCTCTATAATTGCCCATGTAGTTCCCTTTATTAGAGATCTTTATTGGATCTTTATTGCTAAACATAGAATTCTTGGTTGACAATTTTTTTTTCTTTTGGTATTTCAAATATGTCATCTGTCTTCTTGCCTCCATGGTCTCCAATGAGAAATCAGCTCTTAATCTTATTGAGGATCCCTTGTTTGTGACTAGTTGCTTCTTTCTTGCTGCTTTCAACATTCTCTATTTATCTTTGTCTTTCAACTTTGATTATGAGTCTTGTTCTAGATCTATTTACATTATCCTACTTGGAGTTCATTGAGATTCTTGGATGTGTAGATAATGTCTTTGATCAAATTTGAGAAGTTTTTAGCCACTGTCTTTTTCAAATATTCTTTCTGACTCTTTCTTTCTCTCTTCTTCTGGGATTCCCATGATTTATATGTTGTTCCTCTTGATGGTGTCCCACAGGTCCCTTAGGCTCTGTTCACTTTTCTTTATTCTTTTTCCTTTCTGAATCTTGAACTGGATAATTTCAGTTGTCCTATCTTCAACTTCACTGATTCTATCTTGTGCCTGAATTTTCTACTGAATTTCTAGTGCAGATATTTCCTTGAATTCTAGGAGTTTAAAAGAGACCAGCAAATAAAACACCTTTCCAGTCTTTAAGGTTCTCTCAGGTCTTTCCTGAGCATGCTAGCCTCCTTGGGCATTTTTGCTTACATATAGGTGCTTTTGATGGCCTTAATTTTCAAAGAAACACTCCTTGGCTTTTCCTTCTAGGCCTCAGGTTGTCTGTTGTATGTCTCAACTATAATCTTTTCCCTCAGACATCTGTGGGTTGTTCATCTACCTTAAGATGTTTCCAAGCAACGCCTGCCACTTTTCTGGCCTGAGTTGCAAGTCAGGAAAACAGATAAGTGCCTGTGTCTGTCACTCAAGTAATCCTTGATAGATTAGAATAGATTTGGGACGCCTGGGTGGCTCAGTTGGTTAAGCGGCTGCCTTCGGCTCAGGTCATGATCCCAGCGTCCTGGGATCGAGTCCCACATTGGGCTCCTTGCTCGGCAAGGAGACTGCTTCTCCCTCTGCCTCTACCTGCCTCTCTGTCTGCCTGTGCTCGTGCTCTCTCTCTCTCTAACAGAAACAAATAAATAAAAATAAAATCTTTTAGAATAGATTTACACAATAATGTTCAAATTAGGTGTGCTCTATTCCCTCTGAAACCATGTCCTACATGAGGAAGATGGGCTACTGTTTTCATGACTGCTGCCCAACCAGGGTGGGAATGGGACAGGGGCATATAAAAATACTAGAAAGCTTTCCTACCATTAAGAAAAAATTAGGTATCTTTTTATTTGTACCATGAGCTGTTTCTTTTTCCTTTAATAATTTATCCTAGTGGGCATTGCATATGGACTAACCATGTAATCATGGTACACCTTTGATTTGACCCTGAACTTTAATTTGTATTTTGATCAAAGTAGTTTAACAACATGCATATAGTTTACAATGTCAAATATTACCCAAGTCTTATGATGACAAACAGCAATTCTCTACCATCTCCAATTTCCAATTTCCACTTTCCTGAAACAGCCACTTTTAACTCTTTTAGCTTTTCCTAGTATTCTTCTCTATAAGTTCAAACAACACAAGAAGGTTGCTAATTATTTTTCAACTTTTGATAAGCTCTACTGGCTCCCTTCTATCCTACTACTGTCTTTCACAACCATCTATACACATTTCACCTTATCTCATACTATTTATTTATCCCAGAATTCTTGGCTAAATTACTATTCAATGTTTAAATTACAGTGACAACAAATACTGCCACAGCTGAGCCATGTGCTAAAGTATGACTACTTTTTCTTCCTTGGAAATTATTTTTCTGGGATTAATTATTACCTTACCTTGGATACATTGCTTAGCTTTCTATGTACTCATCACTATTGTGTATTCATGTCTGTGTACTTATTCTTTTTTTTTTTAAGTTATAGACTTTTATTTATTTGACAGACAGAGATCACAAGTAGGCAGAGAGGCAGGCAGAGAGAGAGGAGGAAGCAGGCTCCCCGCCGGGCAGAGAGCCAGATGCGGGGCTCGATCCCAGGACCCTGAGATCGTGACCTGAGCCGAAGAGGCTTTAACCCACTGAGCCACCCAGGTGCCCCCTGTGTACTTATTCTTAACTCATGCAACACTCTGACAAAATTGTAATAGTCCTCTCAGTACTGTCAACCATACCATGCAATTTGTAAATCTCATTTTCTCCTCAAAGCCTTTCCCTTGGAACTCCAATCTGTACTGTTTGAGTTCTAGGCCTTCTGCACAGCTGGTATCTGGGAGATTCCCTTTACTATCACCTTAAGAAATTCTTGCTGCTCTTTTCTGCATTGGATCCTGTTTCCTGGATCATGTCTTCTTTTTTTCCAGATTTATTGCCCTCATTTTGTTGGACACTTACTCCAAAGTTCCTGACCTTGCATGTCTGAAAATATTTATATTCTATCCTGGAAATTGATTGGTGGATTTGGTGGGTATAGAATTCAAGGTTATTAAAGGCATTGGTCCAGAGTCTTCAAACTTTCAGTATTGTTGATAAGTCCAAAGCTATTCTGATTTCTGGAACTTTTTATGTGAAACATTCTCATTGGAATATCTTACTTTTTGGATAGTTTCTTTTCCCTCTTTGTTCTAAAGTTTTATAATGCTGTGTCTTGAGAGTTTTTTTTCTTCATGGCGGTAGGCAACCAATGAATGAACCCTGTCTGTCTGGAAAGTCGTGTCCTTAGGTTTGGGGTTGACTTTTCTTTATTACTTCTTTGATAATTTCCTCCCCTTAATTTTCTTCGTTCTCTCAGGAATTATTCTTATTGAATGTTGGACCTCATGAGTTGATTCTCTAACTTTCTTATTTTTTTCTGTTCTATTTCCCATTTTCCTACCTTCTAGATTTTTTTTTTAGAGATTTCTTCAACTGTATCTTCCAATCCTTGGTTGAAATATTTTTGTTTTGTTTTGTTTTTACTATTTTATTCATTTGGAATTGTTCAGTTCAGTGGCATTAAGTACATTCACAATACTGTATAATCATCAGCACTAAGCATTTCCAGAACTTTTCCATCATCTTAAACAGAAGTTACATATCCATGAAACAGTAACTCCCCATTTCTCCCACCCCCACCCCCCAGTAACCTGCAGGGTACCTTTTGTCTCTTTGTATTTGCCTATTTTAAGTACCCATTATAAGTGGAAGCATACAGTGTTTGCCATTTTGAGTCTGGCTTATTTCACTTAGTATATAATATTTTTATCTGTATTATAGTATGTATTAGAGTTTCATCCCTTTTTAAGGCTGAATAAAATACTATTGTATGCATATACCATATTTTGTTTACCCATTCACCTTTTGATGGATTTTTGGGTGGTTTTCACCTTTTGGCTTTCTTGAATAATGCTGTATCAGATAACATTGATAATTGCTTTCACTTCTTTTGGGTATATACTTAGAAGGGGAATTGCTGGATCATATGGTAATCCTGCTTTTTTCATTTTTAAAGATTTTATTTACTTCTTTATTTATTTATTTGAGAGAGAGAGAGAGAGAGGGAGTGAGCACTAATTGGGGGGGAGGAGCAGAGAGAGAGGGACAAGCAGACTCCGAGCTGAGCACAAAGCCCTATGTGGGGCTCAATTCCAGGACCCTGAGATCATGACCTGAGCCAAACTCAAGAGTTGGACGCTTAACTGACTAAGTTACCCAGGTGCCCCAATTCTATTTATTTTCTAGGGGAACCATAAAGATGTTTTCCACAGTAGATGTAAAATTTTATGTTCAATGAACAAGAGTTCCAATTTCTCCATATCATCACCAACACTTGTCATTTTCCAATTTTTAAAATAACAGCCATTAAGATGGGGTATAAAGTGGTAACACCCTGGTTTCTTATCATTTTTAAGTGGACTTTTCCTTGATCTGGCATTTGCTTGGTTGCTTATCAATTTTTTATTGTTTCTAGGGTTCTGACAAAGTTGTTTCTGACAGTTTGTGTTTGCTTCTCTATGTTTCTGTGTGGGATGATGGTACCTTGGAGTTGCCTACTTCATCATTTTTTATATGATCTTTGTTGGTATATGTTCCATGAGTGCTTGAAAAGAAGTGTACTTTGCTGTTATTGGGTAGTATGTTCTATAAATGTCAATTAGATCCTCTAGGTTGATGGTAGTGATGGGGTCTTTATCTTTCCTGATTTTCTGTCTTGTTATTCTATTATACCCTTAATAGGAACAGATAAAACTAATTTCTTGCTCCCAGTGAGGATCAGAGAACTTAAGGTAGCCCAGGAAAGGATGTAAGCATGACTTTCCATGACTTTCCAAGTCTGATGTCTTTCAATTGCAGGTCTGCCTCTCTGCTGCCTCATCTCCCACCAGTCCCACAGATGCCCTACAGATGTAGTAAACTATTTATATTTTCCCAAGACCATGTGTTCTTTAACTCATCTCTAGATTTCTACATGCAATCACTTGTCTTAAAATGTCCCTTCCCTTGAGTACCTTTAAAGATCCAACTCAAATATCACCTCCCTTGTAAAGCTTTTGCTGATCACCTAAAGAAATTTGAATATATCTTCCTTTGGAGGCTAATTTACCATGAAGCAAATCATAAATCTTCAAAGGCCCTAACTTGGGTAGACCCCTTCTAAGGTCCTGGGAAGGGCCCTAACATTATTTTTACAAATATATTTTTTTCTAATTTGCGAAGTAAGATACTTAATCACATTTGATTAAGACTATTTTCCTCTATCAGACTTCCCCTTTGTGTTGGGTGCCACTTGAGTAGCTAAAAGGAAGTTGAGTTGTGAATAGATTTAGTGTGGGATTAGTGGGATATTATATATGTGGTTCACAGTATCTTATGTGTATAGTTAATGTATTGCTAGTGGTATAGGAATGGCTTCAGGGATGTTCCCATAGCCCAGTGTCCTGACTCACCCAACATCCTCACCCAAAAATGACAGAGCCAGAGGCAATATTGTGATGTGAATGTATTCTATAGTGCCTGGTCTTTGACATATTGGGTAACAGAGGAGGCATAGTGTTTGAAATGTACAAAATCCGAAGTTAGTCTTTGGAGAATTCTTCAAGTCACTGCATTTAAATTTTAAGTGGAGGATTTGTTTTTTAATGATGCCTAGTCAAAATGAAAGTTTTCTCCTCTCAAAAATATAGTCAATATATCATATACAATTATAAATGAACTGTGATTTTTTTTCTTTTCTTGTGGAAATTGTACAACATAGAATTGATCATAATTCCTGTTTTTTAAGGATCCAAATCTTCTAGTAGTATTACAGAGAGTACGGCTGTGTGTATAGTCACATGTTTTATGCATCCCATCTGCTATGGACTGAATTGTGTCCCCCTCTCACCTTTGCAAATTCATCTGGTGAAGTCCTAACTCCCACTGCGACTGTATTTGGATAAGGCCTTTAGTTGGTAATTAAGGTTAAATGAGGTCATAAAGGTGGGGCCCTAAGCCAGATGGATTGGTGGTTTTTTAAGAAGTATAAGAGAGATCTTTTACTTTTTCTCCCTCATTTACCATGTATACTCAGACAAAAGGCCATGAAAGACTCACCAGAAACCAAACCCTGCTGGGCCTTGATCTGGGACTTCCAGCCTCCAGAACTGTGGGAAGTAAATTTCTATTGTTTAAAGCACCCATTCTCTGGTATTTTGTTATGGCAGCCTGGGCACATTAATACACCACCTATTAATAATAAAAGAACAAATTTTGATCCAGCATGCTAAATGAATGAATTATCTTTCTATTTTTTCTATTGAAAATAACATTACAAAAACACATGCAGCTAAAAAAATGTAGGAGAAAGGTACTACAGTTGCATCATACATTTAATTAATACGACACGTCAGAATGGTTTTGGATTTCATGAGGTTTGTTGTATCTTTCAGCTTAAAAAAATTTTTAAGTTGTTGCAGTTTCTTTTATCATTCTAAATATTCACTTGTACCTAATTTTATGTTCTGTTTCCTAAATAGCAATCTCCTACCCCCCCCAAAAAAACCTTTGTGTACTTCAGACCTACACAACTTGGATCCATCATTTCTCTCTATAATAGAATTTAAACCAATGTTTCTATGCCTGTGGCCCCCTTTAGATTGTGACTCTTTCTAGAGAGGAAACTGAATTTCATTTTTGCTTTTCTAGCACCCGGAAGAATGCTGACACATAGTAGTCATTTAATAAATGATTGTTGGTCAAATAATGAACGAACAAATAAACAGAAAGAATGGAGAATGTATGTTAATTAGTTGAGGAAGTGACTAGTTTGGAAGATCAGCTTGGAGGATTTGAGAGAATAAACATGGAGACAAGAGGGAAATAATCAAAATGCCCAAAGAACGCTAGTTCCTTTTTATAAATGATGATTAACCTTCTAGTCTAAGGTCACTTCAGGAACTGAGAAGTGCTGCCCAATGACACAATGAGTCTTTAGAAAAATACAACTAATCCTCTAGTTTCAAAATGGGGGTAACAGGGATCCACTCTCTTGTCCAAATATCTTTATAGATCTTCCTTTATTTCCCTCTACTATTCACTCACTAGGCATGTCATCTTGGGCCAACCAGCTAACCTCTTTGAGACACAGTTTTCTATAAATGTAGATAAATACCTCACAAGGTTGTTGTGAAGGTTAAATGAAGTAAGGCCTGTGAAAACATCCAGCGCAGTACCTGGCATATAGTAGGTGTCCTATAACTGTTAGTTTCCTTTCTTTTTTTGCTTTTCTCTGTGAGCTCTGTTAATTACCTTTAAAGGAGCAGAATCTCTTTACCTTCCTGGGTCCTCATCTGCTATGGTACTCCTTTAAGGAGAAATTGTTTTCTTTGTCACTTTGGAAGAAACTATCTCCTTACTGGGATACTCTTCCTCCCTTGGAATTTTTTCCTGGTTATAAAAAAAAAGTCCTAAAGTTTACAAGGCCAACGTGTGATCTAGCAGGAAATGGAGACATCTTTCACATTAATAGTAAAAGGACAAGGAGTCTGGTTCCAATTTGTACAGACATTTTGTTACCTTGGCATGTGCTTAGAGTAGAAGCAGGAAAGCAGCAATTAACTAAAGGCGTCTATAACGCAGTTTTAATTAATTCCTCTGATTTTATTAAATGGTGCAATTTGAAGAGGTTTTGGGCATAAAGCAGCTGGAAAAATTCCCAGTGCCTGGGCCTACCCCCTACTATGTTCTTACTGGGGCTAGGCAAAGATGCTAGCTCCATATCACAGCTAGCAAGCCTCCTTTCAGAAGGTCTGCTTCCTGGAGGTACACACCAGTGAGAAGTAATTGTGGGACAGTATCCCAGAAAGGGGAGTCACTGGCTGCAAAGGTTAGGAGAGAGCACAGTGCAGCCAAATGCTTTTGGGTCCATTAAGCCAGCACAGCTGCCATGTATGCTGCCAATTCTATTCATAAGTGGGCAAAATTCAGGTTGGAAAATTACTTCATGGGGTGTGCATGTAACTGGACTGGAGCAAAAAAAAAAAAAAGATTAGAATGGGCAACAGGGTTTCATGTAGTCACTTAAGAACTGAAGGTGAAAGCAAGTGAGAAGAGGTTGCTGCTCCCTGTCATGGTCCTTTCTTGCTGCTGCAGCAGTCAGCACCCCTTTTTTCCATGTGCAGAGGGGAGGGTGTGGAGGATCTTTATTTCTGTTGCTTCCATTTCACCAACAGTTGGCAAGTCCATTAGTTGTAGGACTTAGCTCCTCAAATTTGTTGTGAACATATTAAGGACATATTCTTGGTTTACAAAAACCAAGAAAAATTGCATATAGAGAGAACATGATTCCCACAAATTGACTTTTTTCCTCTTTTTAGATGCTAGTTACCTGTGTCTATTTTTATCATTTTTTCCTTCTCATTTTAGAGAAGGGGCTATTTTGTATCCTGTCTATGAGTACATCCCTGATATGGGTTCCATATTTTAGCTCCTCTGGAACCTTGAACTCCTGATTATTTCCTTTCCTCTCTGTCACCTTAAATTCTTTCACTTCATTACATACTACTTGGCAGTTAACAGACCTGCACAGGTCATTTTCCTTGAATAAACAGTTCTCTTGAACCTGTTGCCCCATTGGAATACTGTCTAGGAAAATAAAAGCAAAAGCTTCTTTGCTTTTCTCCCTTAAAGTGTCATCTACCCATTTGCTGCTACTTTCTTTCAAGCAACATTAGAACTAAAAATTGGGTTTGTGAATTGCTTTGCAGGAAAGCCTTCCCTCACTCCATCAGGCACTATTAATCACACCTTCACTGGGTTCCCACAGCTCTGTGTTCATACTGCTCTTATTGTACATAGTAACTGAAGCTATAATTTATCAGTTACATTGTATTGTTATTTACCTCTTTGTATTTACATCACTTCTGCTAAATCATGAGTCCCTAAAAGGACATGAAGTGACTTTTATCTGCATGTCTCCAGAAAACAATGTTTCATGATCGGTGCCCAATAAATGCTGAGTGGGAGAAAAGGGGGCTAACAACTACTGAACCATGTCCACGTGCCAGTTTTTCTGAGATAGGTGTCATTATACTTATTTTACCACATAAGGAAACAAGTTTACAGAGGTCAAGGAACTTGTCTAAAGTCATGTAACTATTCCAACTGGAGCTGCAATTCAAATTCCAGTCTGTCTGATTTTAAAATCTATGTCCTTTCTATCATGCTGCCTCCAATGTCTGACACTGAGTTCAAGTTCTGGCCCCATCAATTTTCTTTCTTTTTTTTTTTTCCCCATCAATTTTCTGACCTCTCACAGAGACACCCCAGTGCCCTGATCCCTACTTTCTCCTGGTTTGTCAGCCTCCTTTTGGCCTTACATCCATATGTGAGGCCAACACATGATTATACACTGGAACCCTCTTTCAACATCACCTTCAACTTCTTTTGCCTCATATGTCTGGCATAATCACCATTCCAGATCAACCTCTGCACTTTGCCTTTTCTGTCCTGTCACCACTGAAGGAAACTATCACTGGATAGACAGGTACACCAATCAGTTTTGAACTTGAGACACACTTTCCAAGCTTCTTCATTATCCTTTTACTCATCTCTGGTCAGCTCCTTCTATTCTCAATTACTGTTCCAATATTTACGATTTTTCCCAATCCCACTGCTGACCTCTCATTCCCTCACTCTTGGACATTTAGGGCAGTTTCAAGTTTTTCTATCAAAAAAGCTGAGATGAGCATCCTTATACATATTTCTACTTCACTTCAGAGTTTTTCTTAAACAGCAAGCTCCCGGAAAGAGTTAGCCCTGCATTTGCTGTTATTTTCTTTACCTTCTATTTACCACTCGAACTACTATTGTATCACTTCTGCCCCTTCCACTGTATTGAAACTCCTTTCATCAAGGTCACCAAAGCTTCTGTTTTGCCAAATCTAATTCATATGTGTAAGTCCTAAGCTTATTGGACTTCTCAGCTGCATCTGACACAGCTCAGAATTCTCTCCATCTTTTAAACTTTCAACTTTGGTTTGCATGATTCTACTCTAGTTCTCCTCCTGTAAGTATTAGCTAATACTTACTATGTGTTTATTAGACACTATTCTAAGGGCTTTCATGCATTATATGTACATTTAATCCTTAAACAACTAAGGCTTAGAGAAGTGAAGTAACTTGCCCAAAGTCACATAGCTGGCAAGTGGCAGAGCCTGGAGGATATAAAATCTGGGTCCAGAGTCCATTTTAATTTGTGTTATACTGCTGATCCTTAATATACTTTTGGTCTCCTTTGTGAGCTCATTTTTGCTGGCCCCTTAAACCCTGAAATTCTCCAAGATTCCTCCATTGGCCCTATGGTCTTCTTATACATTCTCCATGGGTAATCTCATTTACTTTCTGGTTTTAATCACATGCTTGTAATATGCAGATCTATAGCCACTCATGACATATCCTCTGGACTTCAAACTCATATCCAACTGTATCTTGGTTAGGATCCACTTGGGTGTTCCATTGACTCCTAATACTCAATGTAAAAAAAAAAAGTTCACTTTTAATGCTCCTCCTCCTGTATTCATCATATAGTAACATCATCTAGTCATCCGAACCAGAAAATATGGTGACATTCTAGATTTCTCCTTCTCCTTTACCCTCAGAATACAATTAATCACCAAGTTGTGCTAATTCTGCTTCCTAAAAATTTCTTAAATCTTTCCCTTGTCTCCATCCCTATTTCAAACTCTCTTCATCACTTGCCTGATGTATTGCAACAGTCTCCAGCCTGGCCTCTCTTAAATTCATCATGAGTCATCTCATCAAAACATAGATCTGACCATTCACCGCCCTTCCATGACTCAGTACTGCCAACAGGTACATTCTCAGTTCTTTAGTATGACACTTAACAGCTTTCTGTGGTTAAAAAGCACTGCCCCTGGAGTTAAACTGCTCAGTCTGAATCTCAGCTCTGACAGTGTGCAACTTTGGGCAAGGTACCCAATCTCCTTCTGTCTTAGTTTCCATATTTGATTACATGAGATATCCATGTTAGGCACTTAGAACACTGCCTGGCATATAATAGGTGCTCAATAATTGTTAGTTATTGTCAATGGTATGTATCTGGTCTCATCTCCTCCCATTTCCTACCTTAAAGTTTATGTTCTAGTAATATTGCCTTGTTTATAATTTCCTAAAGGCATCATGCTGTTTCATGGCTGTGTGCCTTTCCTTTGTTGTTTCCTTAATCCCCTATACTTTCATACATTTATATACCTGGCTAATATTCAATTCAGTCTTTAGCTTTGACATCATCTTCAGGATACCTTCTATGACTCCCACACCCCTGCTCCAATCAGACTAATTGTCTCTCTTCTATGACTTCATAGACTCTTGTGCAGGTCTTTATATATTTTGGATACTAACCCTTTATTAGATGTGCCATTTGCAAATATCTTCTCCACTCCATAGGTTGTCTTTTAGTTTTGTTGGTTGTTTCCTTTGCCGTACAGAAGCTTTTTATTTTTATGTAGCTCCAATAGCCTGTTCTTGCTTTTATTTTATTTTATTTTAATTTTATTTCCCTTGCCTCAGGAGACATATCTAGAGAGATGCTGTTATGGACAACGTCAGAGAAATTACTGCCTGTATTCTCTTCTAGGATTTTTATGGTTTCAGGTCTCACATTTAGGTCCTTAATTCAATTTGAGTTTACTTTTGTGTATGGTGTAAGAAAGTGGTCCTATTTCATCTTTTTGCATGTAGCTGTCCAGTTTTCCCAATACCATTTGTTGAACAGACTATCTTTTTCCCACTGCATATTCTTGTCTCCTTTATTGAAGATTAACAGACCATATAATTATGGGTTTATTTCTGAGCTTTCTATTCTATTCCATTGATATATGTTTCTATTTTTGTGTCAGTACCATACTTATTGATTACTACAGCTTTGTAATATAACTTGAAGTCTGGAATTTTGATAGCTCCCATTTTGTTTTCCTTATTCAAGATTGCTTTGGTTATTCAGGGTCTTTTGTGGTTCCATACAAATTTTAGGATTATTTTTGCTCTGTGAAAAATGCTGTTGGTATTTTGATAGGGATTGCATTAAATGTGTAGATTGCTTTGGGTAGTAGAGATATTTTAACAGTATGTTTTTGTCCAATCCCTGAGTATGGGATGTTTTTCGATTTCTTTATGTCATCTTCAGTTTCTGTCATCAATGTTTTATAGTTTTCAGCATACAGGTCTTTCACCTCTTTGGTTAAGTTTATTCCTGGATATTTTATTATTTTTGGTGCAATTGTAAATGTGATTGTTTTCTTAATTTCTCTTTCTGCTGCTTCATTATTAGAGTATAGAGACAAAATAGGTTTCTGTACATTGATTTTGTATCCTGTGACCTTACTGAATTCATTTATTAGTTCTAGTAGTTTTTTGGTGGAGTCTTTAGTGTTTTCTAAAATTGGTCATTCTTTCCATCTCCACTGCTACTGATATCATCCCTGAACTGTCATCAGCCTCCTAACTGGTCTCTATAATTCCATTCTTGACACCTCCCCACTCCACACAACACTTGGAATAGTTTTAAAACATACTGAATCACAGTACTCCTCCTGGTTAGAAGCCTTCAGTAGCTTTCCACTCTATTAAGAATGAGATCCAACCTCTTGCCATGGCCTATAGGGCCCTGGACAGTCTGGTCTCTGCCTGTTCTACCTTATATCCCCTGCCCCTTACCGACTAGCATTAGTTATAGTGACTTTTGTTCAGTACCCAGAACACACTAAACTCCTTCTTAACTCATGGTCTTTGCATATGGTTGCCTACTCTGCCTCAGACACTTGCCCTCTGGTTGTCTTATTTTTAACCTCGCTGGCTTTTTCTCATCCTTCAAGTGTAGCCTTAAATGTCACATCTTCAGAGATCCCTTTCCTAGTGACCCTATATACATCCATTTTTCTCTACCTCTGTACTCTTTTGCTTCCATCATGGCACTCATCACAATTTATAATTATTTTCACTTATTTTTTACTCATTGGATCGCACATCCATGATGCCAGAAGCACTGCTACACTGCACACCATATAGCTTCAGCACCTGGCATAATGCCTGACAGACACATTGTTAGCATTCAATAAATATTCCCTGAGCAGACTTAATGACTCGATAAGTCAATCATTCAATTAATAAAACAGAGTGGTGATATAAACTTTCTTGCTGGTCTCTTAGGTAAGAAAAACTGTAACTTCAGCTAGCAACTTAATTGTTGAGATGAATCACCTTGCTTAATCCAGTTGAGAAGTACTGTAGGAGAGCTTAATCAAGCAAGAAAAGGATATACTTTTAAAAAGTCTGGTTCTTAGTCCCTTTATGCTTGTAAGTAATTCAGGAGTGATAAATGTAATTACTATAAACCAGTGGTTCTCAACAGGGGGAGATTTTGCCTCCCCCTAGGGGACATTTGGCAATGTCTGGGTACATTCTTGGTTATAAAAACTGTGCGGGGAGTGTGCTACTGGCATCTAATGAGTAGAGGGCAGGAATGCTGCTCAGCATCCTATGAATGCATAGGACACTCTCCCCATAACAAAGAATTATACCACAAGAAAAGTCAATAATGCCAATACTTAAAAAAAAGAGAGAAATAGGACTACCATTTAACTTCACGAAACATAACAGAATGGCCAAATATAGGTGTTCTAGGGGATATGTAAAACTTAATAATTGAAGCCATTAATAAGCTCTCATTTCCTAAGATTTATTTCTGTTCTTTAGAGCACATTTCTGTTTGTTTGTTTGTTTGTTTGGTGGTTGTTTTAAATGATGGATCCATTCATTGATGGACTTTAGGAAATTGCTCAGCGTTCTAAACTTGTATCCAATATCATGTAATTATGAGCATTTATCTGGGAGGAGAGACCATCAGGGGTCCATGACCACCTCAAATCCCTGGTATAGAGAGACCTTTGTGTTGTGTAGATTAGACTTTAAAAAGTCATGTTTTGTGGAATATGTGTTCAGCAAAACGCTTAAAAATACAGCAGTCCTTTAGAGGCAGGCAAGTGTGGAAGCTAAGCTTGGTTTCCACCTAGTGGTGAGGGCAACACGGGTTGTCATTGGGCTGTTAAGGAGACCCTGTGAAGTAATTTATATAAGCCCTACTGAAGTGTTAGGCACACAGCAGGTGCTCAAAAAATGTTGTTTTACTTCCTTCTCAGAGTTACTGTGAGGACTGAATAAAATAATGTTTTGAGAACTAAATAAAATAATGTATATAGCACATTGTCAGGTGAGTAGATGTTTAATAAATGGTTATTTTCCTCCCATGTATCCTTTATGCCAAAATATTGGGTCTTATTATTCAAAGTAGAGAAAAAGGATAAGCCCAGAAATATGAAAAATTTGAGTTTTAATCCTGGCTCTGCTATTTTTACTAGCTGATTCTGGTCAAGTTATTTTCTGAGTCTTACTTTTCTCATTGGTAAGTGGGGGATAACGCCTACCTCCCAGAATTGCTAAGAGGCATAAATGAGTTAATATAGATAAAGGATCTAGCATATGGATATACTTACATGGGATACAATTGGTACTTAATAAATGTTAAGTTCTTTTTTCAAGCAGTTCTTAAATTCTACCTCTACAAAACCTTTCTGCAATAGGAGGATTATTTGCTGAATGTCTGGCACAATGATGTTATCTAAATATAAAACTCAAATATAAAATTTCTAGTATTCATTTATTTTATACTCATATTTGTTCATATAAAATGATTAATAGTTCATTTAGATATGTTTTCAGCATTTTTGTTCCAGAGCTCTCCGTGTCAGCAAGGGCTCTCGGGCTAAATCTGCACAGCATCCAATACAACAGCACAATGTTTCTAAAAAGAAACAGGTCCTTGGCTGCGAGTTTTACCAATGTTTCTGACATTAACAATAATAGTGTCTAAAATTTAATTTATATTAGTATTATTTATTTATTACATATCAGTGGACATATTTATATATATTATTTAAATATGCCAGCCACTGTTCTAAGCATTTTGTGTAGACCAATACATTTAATCCTCATGATAATCCCTTATTTTATAGATGAGGAAAATGAGGGACTGTTGGTAAAATAATTTTCTCAACTTGCCTAGTATATATTGTTACTATGATCACTCCCTGGTGCTGGCCTATGAAAGCAGGTGTCTGATAAACATATTCATTTAATCTTTATATTTTAATTTCAACAATTTATTTACATTTTGAAAGAAGTTATACATACATGGTAAAAACTTGAAAAGGTACCAAAAGTTATACTATGAAAAATAAGTCCTGACTTCTGAATTCTGGTAATGATAGAATAGTTTCTATCAGACTAACCATCATGATAAATGGAAGGTAGTAGAGAGTATCCCAAAACAGGCAGAAGCTAGAGGGAATTCAACCCTCAAAAGAAAGGAGCTATACTGGTAAGAGTCGCAAGTATATATATTTTATGTGATGTGTGGTAGAGCTCAGGCAGATAGCTGCAGGCTTATTAGCCTGAGGATTTAGAGCACAGAGTTCAGAGTTGCCAGAGTCTCATAAAATAAGATCCAAAATCTCCAGATTCGCATAAAAACCCACTCATTATACCATATTATGAACCAGGAAAATCTCAACTTGAATGAGAAGTCAATCAACAGATGTTAAGACCAAGATGACATACATGTTAGAATTATCTGACAAGGATTTTAAGGCAAACATTACAAAAATGTTTCAAGAAGCAATTACAAGCATGCTAGAAACACAACAAAAAAATAGAAGTATCAACCAAGAAATAGAAAACATAAAGAATGGAAATTTTGGAACTGAAAAACACAATAATCAAAATAAAAAAACTTCCTAGATGGGCTTAATAGAAAAATGGAAATGATAAAGAAAAGCATCACTGAATTTGGAAATAGAGCAACAGAAATCACCCAATCTAAACAACATAGAGAAAACAGTAAAAATAAACAGAGACTAAGGGTCCTGTGGGACAAGAACAAAATATCAAACATTTATGTCATCAGAATACCAAAAGAAGGGGCGCCTGGGTGGCTCAGTGGGTTAAAGCCTCTGACTTCGGCTCAGGTCATGATTCCAGGGTCCTGGGATGGAGTCCCGCATCGGGAATCACTGCTCAGCAGGGAGCCTGCTTCCTCCTCTCTCTCTGCCTGCCTCTCTGCCTACTTGTGATCTCTCTCTCTGTCAAATAAATAAATAAATAAATAAAAAATAATGGCTAAAATCCCAAATTTGGTGTAAGTCTAATCCTACACACTCAAGAGGCTGAATGAAACCTAAAAAGAATACCCCCCCAAATCCACTCTTCCAAATCACATCATACTTAAGTATCTGAAACATATGGAGAAAAAACAAAAATAAAAACCTGAAAGCAGGTAGAGAGAAATGATACATCACTTTACATTCTCACCTATATGGAAACAATGACTCAAGTGAAAATGGATTTTCTCATCAAAAGCCATGGAGGCCAGAAGGAAAAGGCACAGTTCTTAAGTGCTGAAAGAACTTCCATCCCCAAATTCTATAGCCAGTGAACATATTCTTCAGTAGAGAAAGAGAAATCAAGCCATTCTTAGGTGAAGGAAAACAAAGATAATTTGTCTTCATCAGATCCACCCTAAAAAAATGACCAAAGGAAATGATAAAAGAAATCTTAGAGCATAAGAAGGAAGAAAGCACAACAGAAATACTAAAAATATGGCTAAATATAGCACATTTTCTTTCTCCTCTTGAGTTTTAAAATTATGTTTGATGGTTAAAACAAAAACTATAACAATTTCTAATGTGGTTTTCAATGTATGTAGAGTAAAATTTTAAAACATTATATTAGAGAGGAAGGTAAAGAGACATAATGCAGGTAAGGCTTCTACAGTTCACTCAAAGTGGCAAAATATTGATACCAATAAACTGTTTTATGTATATATTTTATGTGTTTATGTATATATTATGTATAAGTTAATACACCTGAAGCAACTACTAAAAAAATCTATACAAAGTGATATACTCAAAAACACTATATGTAAATAAAAATGGAGTTTAAAAAAAAGTCCAAGTAATCCAGAGGAAGATAGGAGGGAAAAACAGGGAACAAACAAAAAACAAATGATAAAATGGCAGACTCAAATCTTTTTTTTAAAGATTTTATTTATTTATTAGTTAGAGAGAGAGAGAGAGTGAGCACAGGCAGACAGAGAGGCAGGCAGAGGCAGAGGGAGGAGCAGGCTCCCTGCTGAGCAAGGAGCCCGATGTGGGACTCGATCCCAGGACGCTGGGATTATGACCTGAGCCGAAGGCAGCCCCTTAACCAACTGAGCCACCCAGGCGTCCCCGACTCAAATCTTAACATATCAATAACTACATTAAAGGCAAATGATCTAAACCTAATGAACCAATTAAAAAATAGAAATTGGTAGAATTGATAAAAAATGACTGAATTATACTTTGTTTACAAGAAAGTCACTTCAAATATAATGATATATGAGAAATTAAAATAAAACTGATGAAAAAAGATATATGTAAATGGTAATAAAAAAGCATGAGTGGCAGTTTCATAAAAAAGTACTCTATGCTGGTTAACTGAACATAATAATAGAAGAAGTAAATTTATTCTTATCATATGACCCAGCAATTACTTTCCTGGTATTGATTGCAGACACATGAAAACTTACATCCACAAAAACTGTATAGAAATTTTAATAGCCATAAATCAGAAACAACCCAAAATGTTCTTAAATGGATAAATGATTAAACAAACTATGGGACCTGTATACCATGGAATACTATTTGGCAATAAAAAGGAAAAAAGTACTGAGGCATGGAACAACTTGGACAGCCATCAAAGGAATTATGCTGAATGAAAAAGCCAATCTCAAAAGGTTACATACTGCATGGTTTGATTTATATCACATACTTTAAATGAAAAAGCTATAGACATGAAGAAGAGATCAGTGGCTTCCATGGATTAGAGACTGAGTTGAGGGAAGAGAAGGCAGTTATGGTTATAAAAGAGTAGCACACGGGAGGTCTTTGTGGTGATGGAACAGTTCTGCATCTTGACTGTGGTAGTGGTTACATCAATTTATACATGTGATAACATTGCACAGAATTAAAAGCACGTGCACACACACACACACACACACACACACACGAGTGGATATAAAATTGATGCAATCTTAGTAAGTAAGGTCTGTGGATTGTACCAATCTTGATTTCCTGGTTTTGATATTTTACTAAAGTTATATAAGATACTACTATTGAGGGAAACTAAATGAAGGGTACATGAGACTTCTTTGTACTATTTTTGTAATTATCTGTGGATCTAAAACTATTTCAAAATGAAGAAGTTTAAAAAATAATTGGATGGAATGTGATAAAAGATTAATTGGATGGGTTCACTTCAGACTAAATACTAAAGAAGAAAAGAGTAGTAAACTTGAAGCTATATCAGTAGAAATTAAGCAAACTGAAGCATAGAGAAAAAAAAACTGGAAAAAAATGACAAACACTTCAGTGACTTATAAGACAGTATCAATCAATCTAACACATGTGCAACAGGAGTTTCAGAAAGACAGGAGAGAGGAAAAGAAGGCAAAAAAATGTCAAGAAATACCAGCCAAGAATTTTCCAAATTATATCCCAAACTGCAACACACAGATCCAAGAGCTCAGGAAATCCCAAGTAGGATAAATACAAAAGTATACTGGGCCACACCATGGTCAATGTTCTGAAAACCAAAGATAAATTTATAAGGGCAGCCAGAGAACAAAGACATATATAAAAAGAACAAAACTGACTTTGCATTAAAAAAATGGAGCCAGAAAAAGAAAACTGCCCATCTAGAATTTCATATCCAGCAAAAATATTCTTCGAAAATGAAGGTAGAAAAAAATGGAAGCAGGTAAGTAAAAGGGTTCTGCATCTGGCTATGAGGGGAAAGAGGATGTGAAGTTATTTTCTCTTTGGAAAAAACTGGAAAATTTACCAAATATAGGAAACTTTTTCTTTAGACATTGGACAATATGCAACACAAGGCAGTAATTGGAGAGAAAAGAAATACAAATGAGGTGATCCTTATTATCAACCCAGCTTTCTGCCAGGAGGTAATCCTTGGACTATGTATGATGAAGGTGGGGGGGAGATCTAAACAGAGTACAACAGTGTCTGAGTAGAGGAAATAGAGATTGGAATTCATAAGAACCAGCGTGGTTAGAAATTGTGGTGATGGAGCTAAGCCATAAAAAGTGTACTAGAGGGGTACCTGGGTGGCTCAGTGGGTTAAAGCCTCTGTCTTCGGCTCAGGTCATGATCTCAGGGTCCTGGGATCAAGCCCCGCATCAGGCTCTCTGCTCGGCAGGGAGCCTGCTTCCCCCTCTCCCTCTGCCTGCCTCTCTGCCTACTTGTGATTTCTGTCTGTCAAATAAATAAATAAAATCTTTAAAAAAAAAGTGTACTAGAAATATGCAGAGAGGTTCCCCTTGAGTCTTTTGATGAATACCAATCTGAACATGGATAGGTTAAAACTTCACAAAGACAGTCTAGAAAAATTTTCCCAGGAAACAATTCCTAAGAAGTTGTACGAGGAACACTTCCTAGAGTTCACATGACCTCAAAGAATACAGGGGGGCATCTGTAAAGACTTCAGAGGGGGCATTTCCTTCAAAATGGGCTAAATTAGCCCTAAAGACGACTCAAGACATACTCTAAATGAGCTTAAAAACAAACCTCAAAAGCATCAAACTGGTCCACAATAATTTGTCTATCAGAAAAAAGTACAATCCTCTATAAATAAATAAAAAAAGTCCAGCACTCACCAATGTAAAATTCACAGTGTTGGATATACAGTTTAAAAATTACTAAACATACAAGGAAGCAGGAAAATGCGATCTATAACCTGGAGAAAAATCAGTCAACAGAAACAGACTCAGAAATGACAGAGATAATGGAATTAGTAGACAAGGACCTTAAAACTACTATTATAATTATGCTCCATATGTTCAAGGATGTAAAAAAAATATGAACACTGTGAAGAGAGAAATGGAAGATTTTTTTCATGCTCGTATATTTTAAAAAGATTTTATTATTTTTGTAAGTTTTTTAATAATAGAAATTCTAAAAATGAAAAATACAGTATTTGAAAGGAAAATTTCACTGGATGGGATTAATAGCAATTACATACTGCAGAAGAAAAGATCAATGAACTTGAAGGCAAAGCAATAGGAACTCTTCAGTATGAATCACAGAAATAAAAGAAAAAAGGGGGGGTCTCAATGACCTACAGAACAATAAAACTGGTCTAACATGGGTTTAACTGGAGTTCTAGTAGTAGTGGAGAGAAAGGACAGAGAAGAAATAATGGCTGAAATATTTCCAAATTCGATAAAAATTATAAACTGTCAGATCCCAGAAACTTTGGGTTCCAAATAGGATAAATACACACACACACACACACACACACACACACACACATATGCACTCTCCACACCACACCAGGGCAAAGTGTAATCAAGTTGCTAAAAACCAGCCACAGAGAGAAAAGTTAAAAGCAGCCAGAGGAACGGATAAGAGTGCTTAGGACTTCTCATAAGGAAATATGCAAGCATAAAGACAATGGAATGATATCTTTAAAGTTCTGAAAGAAATAATTATCAACCTAGAAACTATACCCAGTGAAAATATCTTTCAAAAATTAAGACAAAATAGGCTTTTCTTTTTTTTTTAAGATTTAATTTATTTATTTGACAGACAGAGATCACAAGTAGGCAGAGAGGCAGACAGAGAGAGAGAGAGAGAGAGAGAGGAGGAAGCAGCCTCTCTGCTGAGCAGAGAGCCTGATGCGGGGCCAAAATAGGCTTTCCACACAAAAGCTGAGAAAATCTGTTGCTAACAGACCCACGTTAAAATAAAAAAAAAAAAACAAAACTAAAGTTCTTAGGCAAAATGTAACTTTTATCCAGATGGAGCCCTAGATCTACACAAAGGACTGAAAAATGCTGGAAAGGAGAAATATACAGGTAAACGTGAAAAATATTTCCTTACTCATCTTTTAATTTCTTTAACTGATAATTTAGGGCCTTGTTGGGAGCAGCACATCCAGTGGTGGTGGCTTATGTGCTGACTGCAAATGAGTGCCACTGAAGGCCACAGGAGTGAGGCAGGCTGTCAGCCGGGTGGCAGAGTTAAGTGGAGCAACACGGTTCAGCTGAAAGGTGGCACTGCCCAGGTAGGTGGTTAGGGGAAGAGCTGCTCATAGCTGGGACGTTCTAGCCTGAGCATTATATCCTTTGCTTCACATGCGTAGCCGTCTAGCCTCCCTGCGCCCCCTGCTGGGGCCCATACAACAGGTTCCCTACCATGAGACCTGTTGCT
Organism: Taxidea taxus jeffersonii; assembly: GCA_003697995.1. Classification (NCBI taxonomy): domain Eukaryota; kingdom Metazoa; phylum Chordata; class Mammalia; order Carnivora; family Mustelidae; genus Taxidea; species Taxidea taxus. The sequence continues at coordinate 42,119 of ML096632.1, read as the reverse complement.
TGGTCAGGTTCTGGATCTGTTCTTCCAACCCTTTAAGCTTTTCAGTTCTCTCCTCTGAAGTGCTGGCACCATGACGAGTACCTATACTCCCCAACCACAAGAGGGACATGAAAAAAGTACCCTTAGTTATGCCTGAAAAAAGTACCCTTAGTTATGCCTGCTATAATCTCTATAACTTTATTATTGTTAAGATAATAAATGCTCTTCTACCTAGATAGAAATATAACAAGAATATGGATTGTTGGCCTAATAAAGTGAGATTAGAAGGCTTGCTTTCTCAAACCAGAGCTGTAACATCTATGTTTAAAGAAGCTGAAAAAGATGAAACTGAAGTATCAGGGAGGGCTCTGACTCATGGTAGGAAGACATTTACTTCAAGGACATGGTGAAGTAAGCAAGAAACGAAAATATGTAATTGATTTATATATGTATGTAATATACATGTAACTGATTCACCTTACAGTGTCTTAGGCACAGATCATTTTATATAGCTTCAGAATAATTTGCTATTTAAGTTGTGGCATCATTTTCAGACCATTCATAGGTAAAGGGAATGAAGCTGAGTATTTTAAGTATAGACATGATGAGTTTATTAAAACCCAAAAGTTGTTTGTTAGAACTTTTCAAACTAGAAAAAGTCACTGAAGCGTCTTATGTATAAGTTATTGCGCTGCATGGACTGGGGCAATGGACATAATAGTCTAGAGATCAATAAAGCCCTGAACAGTTGACATTGCTAATGTCTACTGAATGAAAAGTTACTAAAATTACTTGTAGTAGTGCCTCTTTTCAGTGGCACAGTAACTTGTTTACTTAAACATTTAGCTCTAAACATGAAGACTTAATTATTATCTTATTTGCATAATTGTACTTTCACCTTACAGACAAGTCTACAAATGTGTCTGGACTAGCTGTTTTGCTTGTAGTCATGTGGTGTCAGCACTAACTAAATCTTTGAAGAAGACATTTTCTTTGTGAAGGGTTGACAACAAACACAATTGGTATTACTGAAAGTGCTGAATAACTTCTTTGAATCCCATGGTTTCTCCTGGAGCAACTTTGTTTATATTTGCATGAAGGTACAAAAACAAGGTAGATAAAACTTCAGGCACCATGATATAAATTAAGGCAGTACCATCAAAGTATACCAGTAGTTACTATATTCTTTATACCACCAGTAATCACATTAAAAATTCAATTTCACTTAAGAATGTCCTTGGTGAAGCACAAAAAATTATTAAATCTTGATCCTGGGTTTAATATTCTATGTGACAAAATAAGAGTTATGAAAAAGTGCTTCTGTTATAAACTACATTATTGTGATTGTATTGAAAAAAAAAACACACCTGTAATTAGGCTGTGGCTTAACTAGACACTTTTCATAAACACCATTTTTCCTTGAAAGAACAACTGATGGAAAAACTGTGATTCAATACTGGGGTATTTGGCAGATACTTCTCAAAAATGAAGTAAGCCTTTAGGGTAAATGACTGATATAATTTGTTGCCAATAATGATATTTACATTTTTGAGTGAAAATTAAAATATTGGAAAACTTTACTCTACCATTGTAAGCTTGAGAGTTTCCCCAAACTTAAGCTTTGTTCCAATGAGATTAGTGCTGATATCAATGTGATTTTTGATAGTGCAAAATATGTCTCAGCATTTATAATATTCACATAACTTGGTGAACCAATATTTTCCAAGTAATCAGTATGTACAAGATGGGTCAAATATCTATTCAAAGTACAAGATGACCAATGAAATTTTAATGCAACAGTATATAAACATTTCACTGATAACAGTTTCAGATTCCATATGGCATTAACCTTTAAGAAACTACCATTTGTAGAGCTTTTGGTGCAGTATCAAAGAAGAATATCCACAACTATCTATAAAGGCTATTAAAATATTCCCTTTTCCAACTACATATCTGCATGAAGCTGGATTTTCTTCATATACTTTAGCAAAAACATCATAACACATTGTAGAGGTCGGCATGAGAAGTAAGTTGTCATTTACTGTGCCAGACATTATAGAGATATGCAAAAATGCGTAGCAATGACATTCTTCTCATGACTTTTTTTTTGAAAATAGAGTTATTTTAAAAAAATCACAACATGTTATCTGTGCTAATGTGTACTAGGTTTATTATTCTAAGTAAATTAATAAATGTTTTAACTGACTGAGCCACCCAGGCATCCCTTAATAAATGTTATAAAATTTTAGAAATATACTGTTTAAAGCAAGACAATAAAAATGTATCATGGGGTTTATAATATATGCAAAAGTAAAATATATGACTACAATGACACAAGGGAAGGAAAGGGGAAAAATGGAAGAACACTGTAATAAGGGTGCTACATTGTACATGAGGTAGTGTAATACTATCTGAAGGTAGAATATGATAAGTTAGAAATGCATACTGTAAACCCCCAGAGCAATCACAAAAAAATCAGTTACAGGTAATAAGCAAATAAAGGAGGCAAATGGAACCTTAAAAATACTCATTTAATTAAAAAAGACAGGAAAATAGGAAGAAAGAAAGAAGGAATAGATGGGACAAATAGGGAACAAATAGGAAAATGGACTTAAACATATAAATAATTAATGTAAACATACATGGTATAGGCACTGCAACCAAAAGGCAGAGATTGTCAGGCCAGACTAGATAAAAAATCATGACCCACTATATGTGGTCTACAAGAAATTCAATTTAAATATGAAAATACAAATAGGTTTAAAAATAAAGGAAAAGATAAAGATATCCACACAAATAATAATCATAACAATCACACCACTCAAATAATAATCAAATTGTTACAGATGTGACAATACTGAAATCAGGCAAAGTAGACTTCAGAACAAGGAATATTACCAGAGATAAAGAGCAGTATTTCATAATAATAGAGGGGTCAATTCATCAAGGAGATATAATGACCCTAAATGTGTATACATCTAATAACAAAGCTTCAAAAATACATGAAGCTCAAATCAACATAAGTGAAAGGAAAAATAGCCAAACCCAAAATCATGGTTGGACATTTCAACTTTCTTGGTAATTGACAGAATAAGCAGACACAATCCATAGGGATATAGAAGATATAAACAACACTCTCAACTAACCTGACCTAACTGATAATGATAAAATATGCTGTCCAATAACAGGAAAATACACACTCTTTGCAAACTGCACATGAAACATTCATCAGGATAGATCATACGCTGGGCTGTAAAACAAATTCCAATAAATATAAAATGACTGAAATCATGCGAAGTATATTCTCTGAGCACAACAGAATTAAAACGAATGTAAATAGAAAGACATCTGGAAAGCCCTAAAATATCTGGAAATTAATTTTTAAGAACCCATGCTTCCAAATAACTCATCAGTTAAAGAAGAAAATTAGAAAATACTCTGAAGCAACTGAAAATGGAAACATCACAGTTTGTGGGATGCAGCTAAAGTAGTGCTTCGATGAAAATTTATAGTGTAAAATGTTTGTATTAGAAAAGAAGAAACTATGTTTCTATCATAAGATACAAGAAAAAGAACTAAAACCCAATACAAAGTAAGTAGAAGGAACAAAATAACAAAGATATGAGCAGAAATAATAAAACAGAAAAGAGAAAAATAAAGTCAATGAAACTAAAAGCTGGTTCTTTGAAAAACAAAATACAGTTCAATAAAACTGATAAGCCACAGGCTAAAATGATCAGGAAAAATAAAGAAATTAGCAATACTAGGAATGAAAAAGGGGATATCACTACAGCTTGTACAGACATTAAAACAATAATAAAAGAATATTATAAGTGAATGGGCAAATTCCTCAAAGACAAATTATCAACATGGAAGCCAGAAGAAATAGAAAATCTGAATAGTTATATAACTGCTAAAGAAATAGAATTCATAATTAAAAACCTCCCCACAAAGAAAACTCCAGGCTCAAATGTTTCCACTGGTGAATTCTGTCAAACACTTAAATAAGACACAGCATCAGTTTTACATAAACTCTTTCAGAAAAAAAGAGGGGGTGGGTTCACTTTCCAAGTCATTTTATAAGATCAGCATGGCTTTGATATCAAAACCAGACAAAGACATTACGAGAAAACAACAGGTCAACATCCCTCATCGACACTGACACAAAAAGTCCTTGAGAAAATTTCAGCAAACTGAATCTAGCAATATATAAAAAGGATAATATACCACGATGAACTAGGGTTCATTCCAGCAATGCAAGGTTTGTTTAACATTTAAAAAGGCAATAATTAATGCAATTTACTGTATTAACAGAACAAGAGGACACCATATGATCGTTTCAATAGATGGTGAAAAAGCATTTGACAAAATTTAACACTCATTTGTAAGAAAACTTCTCAGTAAATTAGGACTAGAAGGGATCTTCTTCAACCTAATAAAGAACATTTATGAAAAAAACCTACAGCTAACATCACACTTCATAGTAAAAGATTAAGTGCTTCCCCCTATGATCAGGAATAAGACAAGGATGTTTGCTCTAACCACTTCTATTTAACATCAACTTGGAGGTCCCAATCAGTGTAATAAAGTAAGAAAAAGAAATAAAAGTCATGAAGATTGTAAAGGAATAAGTAAAACTTTCTTTATTCACAGATGACATGTTTGTATACATGAAACACGCTAACAAATCTACAAAAAGCTGCTAGAGCTAGTGAGTTTAGCAATGATACATTATTCAAGATCCATATAAAATCAACTGGGTTTCTATATTCTAGCAACAAACAATTAGGACTTGAAATTTAAAAATAGCGTTTATAATAACATCAAAATCATGAATTAGGGATAAATATAACAAAATTTGTGCAAGATGTGTTCACTGAAAAGTATAAATGAAAATTTGAAATTAAAGACTTAAGGAAATGGAGAGATATAGCAAATTCATGAATTGAAATCTTAAATATCATTAAGATGTTATTCCTCCCCAAACTGATCTATAGATTCAGTGCAATCTACAGATGCACTGCAAGACTGTTTTACATCAGTAACACACTTGCATATAAATCTACTTGAGTCTTTTCAGTAGCTACATATATTCCCTCATATGAGTCAGGCAGAGTCCATCCAGTCAGTCCACCAGAGGTGGTCTGGTTAAGTAAGTATTTTTCATTCACTAAATTCTGTTAATAAACCTATCTTATTCAGATATATACATGTACCTGATATATCTGTACATACATGTACATATATGTATATATGAATACATTATATATCCGAGTAGTATTACTGGATTAGGGGACATTCTTGTACATGATAGTCCATAAGCTTTATTATACAGAGTAGGTGATTTGCTAAATTAGCAAATCTTTTTATGGGACCTCATGCCATCTTTGGGCTTTCTCCATGATAGAGATACCTGAGCCAGGTATATGGGCAGGTTTCCTTCCTCTTAGCTTTCCAAGCTGGGCCCAACTCTTCTTCCAGTTGGGATTGTTTCCTTATCCATGCCTGGCTCCCCAGTTCCTGAGCTGGGACTAACTCCCTGATCACTGGCTCTATGACATCACTGGTTTTATATGTCATGAGAACTATGATTGAAATCTCACCACTAATGACTTGTAATATTTGTGTTGGGCTTGTCTTCTCAACTCCCTCCCCTCAAGTGGCAATCTAGTGTTTTCCCATGGACACATCTGCTTCCTACAGCTGGGATACCTGGACTTCTTGCAAAGGATGAGTAGTTGCTACTGGTAGCCTTTCCAGCAAACTGCTTCCCATTCTTCCATCTTAAAAAGAGAAGTTTTCCAATGTGAACACTGACATGCTTATTACTCAAACACTAATTTATTCAGCTGTTCATTCAGTGAATGAACACCAACAAGGTGTGTAGCTACCACTGTGCTAAGCACTGAGGGGGAATACAGACAACCAAAACACAGATGACCAAATGAATGCTATAGACTATGTTATAGGAGTGTACTTTAACCTCTTAACAGGTTTGCCTTTCTCAAGTCTCTCCCTTTCATAATCTATCTTCCAGGTGCTACTGAGTAAGCTGTCTAAAAACCAAAGCTCACCTGTCTTCACAGAAAAAAGTATAAACTCTTTAGCGCAGCAGTCAAGTCTCTTCATAATCTGGCTCCAATTTTCATTCAAGCCTTAATTCTCCCCACTTTCCCTCATAAATTCTATGTTCTACTACCATATCAAACTTCTCACTTGTCCCATGAGGCACCAGGTCCTTTCCAAATCTTATTCTCTTTGCCTAGAATGTGTTTTGCTCTTCTTCACCTGGCAAACTCCCAATCAACCTCCAAGATTCAGTTCAAAGTCTTGGTGAAACATTTCTTCTATTCACAACTGTCCTGGATTTGAGTACATTGTTCTGTCACCTTTATTAGATGGTGAAACTTTGAGGGCGCTGGGTTGACTTGCTAGTCTTTGAATCTCTGCTTTCAAGTCTGTATAGGGCCTGGCAAGTAGTAGGGACCCAATGAATATTTGTTAAATGAATGAAGGAATAAATGAATGTGAAGGAAGAGCTCAAAGGGCCTTGGTATACTTAGGTAAGGGATTTTGAAAGGCACAGGGCTTGAAGCTGCACCTAGGAAGACAAGAGATAGATGGGGAAAGAGCATTTGGAGGAGGAAGATTATTACCCTAGGACACAGAAGAACACAAGTCCAAGACTGAAAATGAAGACAGTGAGGGGGTCAGCCAGACTGCAGCTGACTGCTGCACTATCTTGACCTTTTCACCGACTAGATTTCTCAATTATATTTTCAGCTCCTGGAAGGCAGGGTATTTTGTACACTCCTTTGTATCCCTTTCATAGATGATGCCCATCTCCACAGTCATTGTTCCTGCTGTCTTGTGGTTCTTACTCTGCTCTCTGATACAATTATTTGTGTACCTACTTGTCTCCCTAGAACTTACACTAGCATCCCTCCCAGGCTGCTTGAGGTAAGGGAAGAGATGCGGTCTTAGTGTCTTTGCATCTTCTAAGACACCTAGCATGGTGCCTGGCACACAATGGGTGCTCAGTAAATATTTTCTGATCCACCATCTGTTGATCTGATTACAGAGAACCACAAGGACATTTGTGTGCAACTGTGTATTGTGGTACAAAACTTACATATGCCTTCACACTGTGCAGTCTATTTTTGGCAATTTTCATTAAAATGTTATCTTATTGTACATGGAAGACTGTCATTTCAATTTTCTTCTTTGTTCCTTCTTGGATGACTCACATCTCTTATACTAGAAGGATATGACAGAAGGGACTCAAAAAGGGTTTGTACACATTTATGAATGACAAAGTCATAAATGTCTGGGTATAAGGAGTTGTTGGGAGCATGCAAAGGGGAAGGAGAAAGCTTACATTTCAAAAGTGCCTATTATGCACCAAGAACCGTGCTAGGCAATTGGCATACATTGTATATTATTTAATCTGGCAGAATATGTCAGCATAAAGATAGGACATGCCTATCTATAAGGCCAAACCCATATCTATTCAGGCACATAGCTTCTCCAGGTACCAAAGGCAGTATTTATCTTATTAAACTTTTATCAACCTTTTAAGACAGATGAATCTATGGATTTGCATTGTTTCCTAGGGACAGAACACTCATTCTCAATTCAAGCTCCTATCGTTTAAAACTCCTTTTTGAAAAAAACAAAAAACAAAAAACAAACCAAAAAAACCCCAAACTCTTTGACATAACTTGATCAGTTTTTAAAGTCTCAAAGCTTTAAATTACAATGCAATCGGAGATAGTCCCACAGCAGTAACAGCGATTACTTTTGTTCACAAATGTAAATTGTTTGCTCATCTTTATATCTCATAAAGCTTCCAAATACTGAACAAAGGTAAGTCAAGTCAAGAAAAGAGCCTTCTATTAACCCTGACACTAGCAAATTGTCTCAGATTATAGCATGCCTTCTATTTGTATTCTAGACACATAGAGTGGTTTTTTAGAGATACATATTATACCTCATTTGTGGTTAGAAGAAAATTGTAAGGGAATTAGTTTCAGTTGTTTCTAATTTTTAAAAAATAATAATAACTTTAAAAAGAATAATCCTCCCGAGTGTACAGATCCTGCATCTTGACGGGAGTCACAACATACCCAAAGTACCATTTCTACTCCTGGGAATGGCTTGAGAAAGTGCGGCTGCAGGTACTGGTTCACACATTGGTTTTACTGTAAGTCACACTATCCAAGGCTTAGGACTACACATCTCGCTGTGATAACATGCTTCCTGCCAGGTGTGGGGGTGGGTGGGAAGAGAAGGGGTACACCTTCAGATAAGGGATAAGCAGCACACTCAGTACGCTCAGACAGCTTTCTGCTAACCTGCTTTGAGAGAGCTAAAATAGACATCTTTGCTTCAGAAAGTGTAAAGCCCATCTCACATGACTAGAGAAAATGGCAAAAGTTCAAATGAAGTTTCACATTTTAGATGGTCTTCCCCCAACCTCTGTGTGCCACTAATTGCTAATTGAAAAACGCCAGACATGTCTTTGTGGTAATTATGTGTTTCTTACATTTTACATTAGTCAAAGGAAACTGAAAGACCAGGACTAACCCCAAAGAACACAGGTGTGACATACCACCTATGGAACTTTTTAAAGATAGACAAGAACCCAGCTTATACATTTAAAAAAATGCTCCTTCTGTTTTGAGACTGGGGATGAAAATATGCACATATTCCAAAGAGTTCTTTGTATGAACAGGTGACCCCTTCCCACAGTCTCTGTAATTAATTGAGAAATTAAAGTTAGTTGGCCTTTGAGATCTCTTGTAAAAAAAGGCAGAAGGTCTTGGATATTTTGGAACAAGAGTCCACTATTCTGCTAAGACAGTGTGTTATTGTTATTGGAGTGTCTCTCAACAAAACGGTATTGAGTGGTGAGGACGTGATTTTGATTAGGTGGAATGACTCAGCTCTTCCCCTTAAAGAAGAGAGGACTTGTCAGAGCCTTACTTACCTCATGATCTGGGATCTCAGAGGATAGTGTTTTCCCTAGGATGACCCCGGTCAAGTATGTCCAGCATCGAGCCGTGTTGGCAAGGTTATAGCCTCCTGTCTCCATCAAGAATTGTGAAGTTAGGAAAGAACAGTCACAAAACAGCAGGAGAGGGAAGGAGAGTAAGGAAGGAGAGAAAAATGTTTTAATAAAAGGGCTAAAAAGACAACTCCAACTTGCAGAACTTTACCTAAACATCCCTTTATGATGTTTTTGAACCACCTAGTAGGTGGACTTTAGTGGGTTAGTCAGACCATGCACAGTGTGGAACTAGGAAGTCTAAGACCTGTGAAGATTAAAGAGGCCCTCATCTATGAACAAGTATGTATCCGAGGATTCCAAGCTCCTCAATTTCATCAAGTCATCAGCAAGACAGAGAGATCCTTGGAACCCGGCAACCCACCCAATGTCAAAGTTTCTGTGATGAATTTTGCAACAATTCTATAAAATGGCTGCTGGATGTAATTTGTATGTTAAAGCCATTGGCAGATATAGCCCTAGAAATATCCAGGAAAGAGAAACGGAAAATGCTGACAGAAATAGACTTCCTTCTTCCAATATCAGCATTCCTTTTCTCCACAAAACACAGGCCTAGTGGCAGAGATCAAAGAGAATGAGATGAGGAAGGGACTGTTGATTGATGCTCTGACCCATCTCGTCAGGGCGTCTGTCTGTGACAGATCACAGTCACCCAGCAGCCATATTATACTGGCTAATAATCAGCATATTTTGCACTGAACAGATGTGTTCTGCCATGCAAGCATTAGAACATTGGCCTTTAGCTAAATTCTAAGAGTGTAAGGATGAAATGGAATGATTTCCTAACTTCAGTGCAGCCTGAGGGAAATAAAAGCTGGTCTATTTTAGGTAGGGTAACCATATAATTTATTGTCCAAATGGTACATTTTAACAGTTAAAGGGGACACTATTCATAGTTACACGAGGATAGCATGTGTAAATTGGGACATATGGCCACCTTTCTCTTAAGCCTTCCTTGAAAGAAAGCCTTTCTCCTTGAAAGGTCAGGTATACTGGGGATTTTGGAATTCTTTTAGGCCTCAATGGGGTCCAATGAAGCTTGGGGATATGGTCATATCCACTAGTTATCTATGTCTTACTGGAGATTGAGAATTTATTTATTTATTTATTTATTTTTATTTTTAAATTTTTTTTTGGAGATTGAGAATTTAAGTGAAATAGTACACTTTATTACTTTAAACACTCCTGATGTGAAAAATCTGAATTTAGAAGATCAACTTATTGGGTATGATTATTTGATTTCAAAAAGATTCACTATAGATCTGAAGTAGTAAGCTCTCTCTGGTACATATACAATACGATTTGATTTGCAAAAATTCCATTTACATATAGGAATTTTCAGGAATACACCTATTGCCCAAGAAGGGTTATATATACAAAAGCCAAAACTTTGGGCTGACAAAACAAAAAGACTTTGAAAATGCTAAGCAAAGGCTGTATCCACAAACAAAAGTTGAATTTGCACAGATGTATGTTGTGGAAAGGGCTTTCTTCCTCCCCCTAGCTGTACCTGTATCATCACCAGCACCCTTAGTACTGTCAAGGAAAAGTAATACGTCATACAATACTTCTCAATTTCATCTTTTCCCTGAGTTGAAGTTAATGGATGTCTTGCCAGCTTTTCCTAAGAGGTTGCCTCTTGTAAGCACCTGTAATTTTGATCCCTCTAGGATTTGAGGCTGCCAAAGGACCAGGCTTGTGTATTTGTGTTGAATGCTCACTCATTTTCATAAGGCCTTCCCACAGCCTCCTCTAATTTGTTTTTTACAACAGGTTGATAAAACAACAAACTATTAGCTATTCCATAATACATGCACTTTAAGTTCAATCTGCTTGACCATGTTATTTTAACACACTAATCCATTCACCCAATGAAATAAAGATTGTGCCAGATAGATAGAAGACTCTTAGCAAGGCATCTTCAAAGGTAGTTGAGGTTGTAAAAAGTACCTTTAACAAATGTGTAAATGCTTGTATTGAATAGACCCAGCTTTCTGTTGATTAAGTAATACAAAATGTCAGTACACACTGAAGGCAAGGATGCCCAAGAGACTCTAGGTCTCTCAGTTCTGCTTTATTGTAACAAATCCATGCTTCTTTTGTTGGGGGCCAGGGGTGGGATGGAGGGGAGAAGTCATTCTTGAATTCAGCTTAGATAGTTAATTAATTCATGTGTTCACTACTTATATATGAGTAGAGAATTTTAGTGGTATGTTTCCAAAGGATGATTACTAGAACTGAGTCAAAAACTATATTGAGAGAAGATGGATTAAAGTCCACTGAGGTTAATATCCACTATTCTTAATAAGATCTAATGGCACATTTAATAAAAGGATCTTTGCTTCAGGAAGTGAAACTTAGACTTCAGAGTGTCAACGAGTCAATACACATGCCAAGCTGAGGAGAAGTGTGTCACAGTACTTCCTTATGCTGAATTGTGAAGGGGCATAGTTCTCTCAGACTTCTGGATCACAGGCAGGTTAGTATTATCCAATCTAAGAAAGCCAAGTTTTCCTCAGTGTCAACGGACAAAATGTGGAAGAAGGTCAGCAAATTCTCCTGGTGACCTCCCTTTGTACTTACCTCCTCCCAAAATGAGTGTTGCCAACTGCCACTGAAGGATATATTTAAGACATTTGCCAATTCCCACTGGAGTCATGTTAAAGGAGCACATGGGGTCCCCAGCAATCGTATCAGCTCCCAGCTGTAAGACCACTGCTTTGGGATTAAATGCTATGTAGACCTCCTTTAGTACACTGTAGAAAAGAGAAAGGATAGAAAATGTCAGAAAAAGTGGTGGTTGGTGGTAGTTGGGGCGGGGGCAGCTGGAGGTATAGTTGAGTCAGCAAACAGTGAAGGAAAAAAAGATCCAACTCGTCAACTCATCAAACTTTCCATCTAAAAAAGGCCAATCAGACTGTATGTAAATTATGCCTTAAAAAACCCGATTTACAAAAAACATCCCCCACCACTTTCACCTTACCAAGAACCAAGTTTACCCTTAAGGTTTTGGAACACAAACTTGCCTTAAATATTCATATTCACTTAACTTCAATAGCCACAGGACAGAGTATACATATTTACTCCATTTTACAATCTGGGAAAATAAGACACATACACTGAACAGTTCTGATAATTTAAGATTGTCAACATACTTGGAGTTTATTACCTAGTTATCAATGGAAACTGCTGAAGAGAATTAACATGATTTTGAAAGCATAGATGTTATCAGCTCACTTTCTATTACACTAAAGGACTTCTGGGTTACAAAATATAGGCCTCCCTAAATCATATGTAACCAGAGTCTTATCGAGCAGGAAATGATAACCACTGATCCAAAATTATAAATCTGAAAGTACCCTAAAGAATAAGCTGTAGTGAGCAATAATGAGGATAATTTGGGGTTAGAATCATACAGTGCTATTAAATCAACCTAACAGCTGTTTCTTTTCCTGACAGAAGCATCATAGATGAAAAAAAAGTTGTCAGTGTGACAGATGACCTTACTCAGGCCTCTAGTATTATCATTAACTGAACACTGACACTGTCCAGAATACATTCTTAGGAGTTATAAGGTCCCTGCTCTCAAGGGGCTTACAATCTGGTTTCCCGACAAAACATATACCAGTCCTCATGGGCCCGAGGAACTCTTACAGAGACACATAAACAAGTGTAAATTAACATACTTCAGAGTTGAGAAAATGCAGAGTCAGAAAGTGATAAAAAATGTTGGGGTTAATGACCCTTCATAATCAACACGTCAAATTATACCAGTGCAGCAAAACCAGAAAAATTCCAGATCCCTCTGAAACTGCAAGAAGAATTCAAGGGATATAAAATGTCATTCTCCCAAATTCATATGTAACCAGGGTATTGAAACTATTGAAAAGTGCTCAGCTGCAGAGGCATTCTTTGACTCAAAAGACTGTTTTGTTTTGATTTCTCATCTATGCAGACAAATACTGTGTGATTGTGGAGATTATAAGAATATTATAAAACTTACGGCTTATGATCCTTAATAGAGAAATACTCAAGCCTATTCTCTCTTTCATGTGCCTATCTCCTGGTACAGAGGGAAGCTAAGCCACCTGAATAGTCAGCTAACATTTATTGAGCATCTACATGTACAGGGCACCCTATTAGCTGCTATCAGGAGACACAGAGGAAGGCATGATCTCTGTTCTGAAAAGGTTTGTAACTGAAGAGGAAGAAGGTGGAGGCAAGAAAGACTAATGTGTCTTCTTTCATTCTTTCCCTCATTTTCCTTGCACATGTTTACTGACTGCCCTCTGTGTGTCCAGCATGTAACTGTACCAGGAACATGCTGCAGGAACAAAGATGAATATGACACAGCTCTTATCTTCATGTGGCTCAGATCACAGGGGAAGGCTCATACTATGTTAATTGGTAATTAAAATACAATAAATGAAGTATTAGAGATGGCACACAGAGAAGGGAGTAACTGACTTTTCTGGAAGATGTCAGAAAAGGCTCTACAGAAGTAACTTTTGACTTAGGTCTTAAAAGATAAGAAATACAGTGAGCCACCTATTGAAATGGCTAAAATGAAAAAAAAAAGCAATAACTTCAATTGCTGGTGAGGATGTGGAGAAACTACACCGCACATAGCTTGTGGGTGGGAATGTAAAGTGGTTTAGCCACTTTGGAAAATAGTTTGGCAGTTCCCATCAAAATTAAAAATAGACTTACCATATGACCCAGCAATTGCCTTCTTGGGAATTTGTACCAGAGAAATTAAGACTTATTTTCATATAGGAACTTGTACACAAATATTCATAGCAGCTTTATTTGTAATGATCCAAACTGGAAACCACTCAGATGTACTTCAATAAGTGAATGGTTAAACAAACTGTGGTACATCCATACCACTGGAATAGTGTTTATCAATAAAAAGAAACAAACTATCAATAAATGCAAAAAACAAAACAAAACTTGGATGGCTTTCAAAGGAATTATGCTGGGTGAATAAGGCCTATCCAGAATCTATACTGCATGATTCCATCATATTCCATTTGTTAAATAACAATTTGAGGGATGGGGAACAGATAGGAGGTTTCCAGTAGTTAGGGATGGATATAAAACAGTAGTATGAGACAGAGTTGTGGTGATGGTTGCAGTTATGAAAAGCTATGCATGTGATAAAAATCTCATAGAGCCACACACTGCTCCCCCATACACACGAGTGCATGTATAATTGGTAAAAACTAAGTAAGCTCTATGAATTGTACCAATGTCAACTTCTTGATTTTGATGTTGAATTATAATTGTGCAGGATGTCAAGATTGGAGGAGGCTGGAAGAAGGATGCATGGGACTTCCTTGTACATTTCTTTGCAACCTCCCTTGAGTCTATAATTATCTCAAAATAAAAAATTAAAAAGAAAGATTAGGAAAAGTTTGCAGGCATGTGGGGTGAAGACAGTGGAGTTGGCAACAGGAATGTCGTGAGGGTTATTGGTAGGAGACGAGGTTCAGAGAAGGAACTGCAAGCATGATGGCTTGAAACAGGCAGTGGTGGAAGGGAGATTAGTAAAACAAACATGGGTTAGGGTACTCAGGGCCAGATATGCCAGGGAGGCTAATAAGTGGGGACTTTTACTTCAAGAGTATGGACAATCTCAAACATTGTGTGTGTCTGTGTGTTTCCATGCATGTACGTGTGTTGGGGGAATGATCAGATTTACATTTTGAAAAGCTACTCTAGCCATAGCATAGGATATACTAAAGGTTATCAGGGGCCATTTGCACCCATCCAGGCCAGTGGCAGCAAGGGAAGGGAAGAAAAGATGGATTTGGGAGATACTTCCAGGGTAGAGTTGATAGGGCAGCACATACTGACACACAAGAAAATCATCTACATATAACATTCATGAGCGTTTTGTACAGGGACAGAGGAAAGGATAAAGGAAGGCAGGTGCTTCTGGGATAGCTGTTTGAATGACAGCCAGGGAGAGAAAACGAGTCCCCAGGGAATTCTGATGAAGAGGGCTCTGGATGGCTAGAGAAAAGGGTAATTGGAAGCTTTGGCAATGGTAAGATATTTTGTACACAGTGTAAACATCAAGGCCACTGCAAGTGAGGACAGCTTCCATGTGAGGGCTACATGGTGGACACTCTTAAAGACCGAAAGTTTTCCTTTGGTTTGACAGTCAAACGGGAGTCACTGGAGAAGCATAAGGACCAATGTTGCTGAAAAATGGAACTCTGATTAGGAACTCTGATTTTTGCTGTTGTGTGGAAGGCCAAGGAGAGAAAGTCTGGAAGCAGAGGGGTTGGCGAAAAGGGTACTGAAGCATTCTAAGCACAAGAGCATCAGGAAGCAAGGTAAGATACACTTGGGGGAAAAAATGAGAGGGCTAGGTGACAGACTGGGTGGGGGTTGGGGCGGTCAGAGTAGAAAACACACTGTGCCGATTCCTCCAGAATTCGCAGGAGGGGGAAAGCGAAATCAAAATATTCCTTTTCCTAGTGCAACTTTCAAATCCGGTGTTCCTTCCTCTCATCAATCTCATCTCCTTTGAGTCAGTGTCATTTGCTTATACCACTCAAACACTAGCAAAGTTCCTACCTATAGACCTACTAGAAGGTACTCTTTCACCTCCCTTAAGGACTTTAGCACCTGGAAGTTTTTCTGTCTCTCCCTTCCCCTGTCATTTGTCTTTGCCATTCACTATTCATTTGCTTACCCACATCTTGATTCAAGCACCTGTTCTCACCCATGCTGGTCACTAGAGATACAGAAATAAGACTCAAGGAGCATGTTGCACAGTAGGGAAGGAAGAGAGGAAAACAACTGTGACAAGTGCCATAATACCCATCCACTCATTCAAACAAATCTTAACTAAATGCCTACTGTATACAAGGCACTATGTTGGGCAACGGGTTTATTGTACTGAACAAAAGAGACCTGATTCTTCCCCCTGTGACCCTTGTAATTCTCTGAAATCACAGTTTCTTCACCTTTTGAACAACAGAGATATCCACCTGCACTCCACTTTAGTTATCTCCAGGCATAGCCATGCTTTAGGGCCTGGTGAAGAAGTGCTTGGAAATGCTCTACTTCTAACACCCTGAACTCTGAACTGCTTTTTCTGTGTACAATTTTATATCTTCCCATTGAACTTGTTCTTTATTCTCATTTTAACTCCCGTTTCCTTGTCTTTCTATTTTCAAAGTCTATCAGTTTATCTTTTGACCTCATTTGCTTCATTACTCATTTTGCAGAATACAATTAGTCATTTCAAAAACTCTTATTAGCATACTTAATTCCCTCACACCTTTGTCGTTTTTGCCTTGTCAATCCTTAAGCCCTTGGATAAACCACTCTGTCAGAAATTTCTTCTCTGTTCTGCTGGAGAAAGCTGAGAACTCAAGCCAATTGCTTCCTATATAGTCTATGCTTATGACTCCAATTAAACAAATTCCATAAACATTTATTGAGTGATCGATATGTGTCACTCCCTCTGTTCAGCTTGGCAATCATTTGCTTCACCTCTTGTTGGTAAACAATTACATTTCTTGCAGCATCTAGTCTAATTAAAAAAATACAAATCCAATGAGTGTACATTCTTTAAAAAATATTTATTTGTCAGAGAGAGAGAGAGCGAGCAAGCACACAAGCAGGAGAGCAGCGGCAGAGGGAGCAGCGGGTTCTCTGCCAAATAGGGAGCTCGAAGTGGGACTCAATTTCAGGACCCCAGGGACCATAACCAGACACTTAACTGACTAAGCCACTCTGAGTGTACATTCTTGATGCTAAAAAAAATCAAATAAATATACAAGTCAATATATCAAAGGGGTGCCTGTGTGGCTCAGTTGGTTGAGTATCTGCCTTTAGCTCTGGTCATGGTCCTGGGGTTCTGGGATGAAGTCCGGCATTGGGCTCCAGTACTGCATGGGGGTCCCTGCTAATCAGGGAGCCTGCTTCTCCTTCTCCCTCTGCCCCTTCCCCTGCTTGTGCTCTCTCTCAAATAAATAAATTCTTAAAAAAAAAAACCCAAAAGTCTATCAAATAAAAGTGAAAAATCTCTCTCCATGCCCACTCCCTCTCCAGAGGTGACTGTTGATTCATTACACATAGCTTCAACCAGCTCAGTCAAGTATGAGACAAAGTTTGATGTGTATCTTTCTAGATCAAACTTTGCCTCATACTTGGCTGAGCTGGTTGAAGTTAAGTGTAATAAATGCCTTCCTCTACCTCTTTTCTTTACCTGTCAATGTCTTCCTTCATATTCCTCCTTTTCCTTGAGGCTAATTTCACCACCTAGGCACTAGATCTTCTGCCTTATTGCTCTAATGGCCATGTATCTCCAATGAGCTCTTTCTTACATCTTTAGCCTCTGTCTTCCCACTAATTCTGTTCCTTTAGGTTGCAAGTTGTCTATTTCCTCCTCCCCTTCTCAGCACTGCCAAAGTTACCCACTTACAGACCACCTATACATCCTTCTTGCAATCTAGTTTCTGATCTTACTGCTCTCAGTTTCTTTCTTGAAGGGAGAGAGACCTCTGGGTTATGATATCCAAAACCTCTTCTCTATTATATTTTTTAACTTCTCAGAAGCAACTGACAGTTGATACTACTCAAAAATCTGCAGTTGGTCATCAATGGCTACAGCTCCTTAAAAAATATTTTTTAAACCTTTTAAAAAAGCAACTTTATTGATATTCATATAACATACGATTCTCCTATTTAAAGTGTACAATTCGGCAGCTTTTAGTATATTTACGGAGTTGTACAACTATTACCACAATGAATTTCAGAACATTTCCATCATCCCACAAAGAAACTCTGTACTCATTAGCTGTTACTACCCATTTCTACCATTCTTCAATCCCCAGGCCCTAGCAACCACTAATCTACTTTCTGTCTCTATAGATTTGTCTGATTTTGACCATTCATATAAATGGAATTATATCATATGTGGTTTGTAACTGGCTTCTTTCATCTGGTATACTATGTTCACAGTTCATCTGTATGGTAGCATGTATCAGTACATTATTCCTTTTTACAACCAAATTATATTCCCTTATCTGCATATACCAAATTTTCTTTATCCATTCCTCAGTTGATGGGCATCTGGGTTAATTCTACTTTTCGGCTAATATGAAAAATGCTACTGTGGACATTTGTGTAGAAGTTTTCTTGTAGACAGGTTTTCATTTTTCTTGGTTCCATACCTAGGAGTAGAATATCTTGGGTTATGTGGTAACTCTAGGTGTAGAAAGGTGACTTGCAGGCAATGGAAGTTTATGACAAAGAGCAGACTTTCTGGGTGAGGTGACTGAGGCAAACCATGAACAGTGTAGTTTTCCTCATTTATAGGAAATTTGTTTTCCACAGTGCTGGCACCAGTTTACATTCAAACAGCAACGCAGAATATATGAGCGTTCTAAATCTTCCACATCTTTTATCAATACTTGTTGTTTTCTCTTTTGTCTGACTGTAACCAACTCAGTGGGTGTAAAGTAGAATCTCATGGTGGTTTTGATTTGTATTTCACTAGTGACTAACAATGCTGAGTATCTTTCCATGTTCTTTTTGGCCATTTGTATTATCTTTTTAGAGCAATGCCTATGCAAGTCCTTTGCTCATTTTTATTTTTTTATTTTATTTATTTATATGACAGAGAGAGATCACAAGCAGGCAGAGAGGCAGACAGAGAGTGGAGAGGAAGCAGGCTCCCTGCTGTCCTTTGCTCATTTTTAAATTGGGCCATTTGCCTTTTTCATATTGAGTTGTAAGTATTTGTATATTCTAAATACAAGTCTCTTATCAGATACATGATTTGCATTTTTCTCTCCCATTCTGTGGGTTGTCTTTAATTTTCTTGATAGTATCCTTTGAAGCACAAAAGTTTTCTTATTTTGATGAAATCCAGTTTATCTATTTTTTCTTTGGCTAGTTGTGGTTTGGGGTATTAAGAGAGCATTTTCTAATTCAAGGTCATGAATATTTACATCTATGTCTTCTAAGAATTTTGTAGTTTTTTTCTGTCATTTAGACTATTTGGACATAAGTTTTGTATATGGTGTGAGGTAAAGTTCTAGATTCATCCTTTTGGATGTTGATATCCAGTAGCCCCAGCACTATTTATTGAAAAGACTATTCGTCCCCAGTTGATTGTCTTGGCACTCTTTGGGTAAAATCCAAATGGGTAACATTGACTGCACAGACTTCTTGACTCTGAACTACATTCCATTGCTCTATATGTCTAACCCATGCCAGCACCACACTGTCTTGATTACAGTAGGTTTTTAGTAAGTTTTGAAGTTGGGAAGTGTAAGTCTTCCAACTTTGTTCTTCCTTTTTAAGATTCTTGTAACATTCTGGGTTGAATTTTCATATAAACTTTAGGATCAGCTTGGCAATTTCTACAATGTCAGCTGTGATTTACAGCTCCATTTTGACTGCGCTGAACCTGTCATTTTACCTCCTTCTCTATTCCTTGTCTCTGCTATTGACAGCCCATCCTTTCAGTCACCCATGTTCAAAACTCTGAGGCTCTTTGTGATTCCTTCCTTTCTCTGCTCCTCTTCAGTTACCAGTCTTGCACCAGTCTTTCTCCCATTCCTTTCTCTCCACTCCCATAGCAGTACTGACTCTTATGACCTCTTTTGTGGATTACATCAATAGCTTCCTAATGAACTTTCCTGTCTCAAGTCTCTTACCTCTCCAATCCATCATACACACACTCTAACTACCATCAGATTATTTTTCCTTAGGGATTGTTTTGATCAAGTTACCTCCTTACTCAAAATCCTTCAATGTCCCTGTATTGTCTTTAGATAATGCTTAAAATTCTTAGCCTAAATTTCAAAGTCCTTCATGATCTGATTCCAGCCTCCCTTTTCATCTTATTTTCCAATAACCCCTTAACCCCTATTATTCTGTAGGCAAACTACACTGTCCATGGTTCACCTCAGTCACCTCGCTCAGAAAGTATGCTTTTTGTCATAAACTTCCTTGTGCTTGCAAGTCACCTTTCTACACATGTACATCATATTTACTCTTTCAAGGCTGGCTCAGGTCCCATCTCCCTCATGGATAAAAAACTGATATTAGTAGCAGCTAACATTCATTGGACACTTTATTCAAAACACAGCACTGGGGGTGCCTGGGTGGCTCAGTGGATTAAGCCGCTGCCTTTGGCTCGGGTCATGATCTCGGGGTCCTGGGATCGAGCCCCGCGTCGGGCTCTCTGCCTACTTGTGATCTCTGTCTGTCAAATAAATAAATAAAATCTTAAAAAAAATAAAATCTTTAAAAAAAACCAGCACTGTTCTATGTACTTTACATGTATCAGCTCATTTGACTCTCTAGACAATTTATTAGATAGGCATTCTTATTAATTGTTTTAGTGATAGGGAAGCAACAGCACAGGAGGGTTAAAAAAATCTGTGCAAGACACACAGCTATTAAGTGGCAGAGATGGGGTCTGAACCCAGGGATCCTGGCACCAGAGTCCATGCTCTAAGCTACTACTATAATGTACCTGCTTCCATGACTTACTATCAGGTGCTGGTGCAGCCACTCCACACGCATTACACTGTATCTCAGCAGTAGCAGCCACAGCATTATTATTTTTTGAGTGTTAATCTTGCTGAGCAAGCTCTGATTGTATTATTCCCTCATTCTAAAATCTTCAGCAGCTCCCCCAATCCTTACAGAACATGGTGTAAAGTTTCACAGCTAAGAATTCCAGCTCTTGCATGGTGTGATTCCCACCCACTTTTCCAATCTTCTTTGTAACTTGTCCCTCTCATGCATTTTACAGTCCAGCCAAACTAAAGCAATGTTCTTTGTACATAGCTCAGCCTCTCCTGACTTTGATCGTTCTGTATCCTCTGTACAGAAGATCCTTCCTTCCCTATAATCTGTCTATTTAAATTTGACCCAGGTTTCATAAACACATACATATTCACACTTCATAAAGATATAGTAATTAGCTACCCTTTAGAGCCCAGATCAAATGTTACCTCCTCAATTAAGTCTTTTTCTGAAGTATTTTCTGCCTTTGAGTACCAATAGCATTTTGTTTTTTATGGTTCTTATAACTTTCTACATTTTATCCTATTTAGCTGTTTGATTATGAATACATATGTATATTCCTTTATGTACCCATAATGTTAAAGTTTCCATTAACTTCCGTGCAGGTGGAATCAATATCTTATACATAATAGGCATTCAGTAAATAATCATCAAGTGACTAGATAAATAAAATATCACTCTAGATTGCTTTTGGGAAAGTTTCCCTAACCACTGTACTGTTTGCTACACTGCAAATCATTAATTTTAGGTTTTGGAGAAGTCTAAAATCTCTTCCCCAGAAAGGAGGTGGGTTGGGGTGGGGGTGAGGAGGACGGACAGGCATCTCATTACACTACATTAGTAACTTCCCTAAAACACACATGATATTCATTTGAAAAGCAGTTTCTTGATGAGAAACCTAATCCTTCAGTATTCGGCAGTCTGGATTTCAGACAAGGCTATGCAAATGAGGAAGAGAAGCTGGGGCAGTTGTTTCTACAGGCATTGATTTGAGGAAGGCTGTGGGTGTCTGAGGAGGATAAAAGCTAGGCATGATAGCATTAATGATGTTTTCACATAAAAGGGAAAGCCAGAGAACCAAATTGTAGAGCTATCCCCCTTTCTCTTATTCCATTAGGGTAGATCACAGTATCTATGGTGTTAATTCACTTGTGCCTCTTTACCTCTAAATACCAAGGGCATTTAGTTTTTTTTTTAATATTTTATTTATTTATTTGAGAGAGAGACAGTGAGAAAGAGCATGAGTGAGGAGTTCAGAGGGAGAAGCAGACTCCCTGAGGAGTCGGGAGCCCGATGCGGGACTCGATTCCTGGACTCCAGGATCATGACCTGAGCTGAAGGCAGTCGCTTAACCAACTGAACCACCCAGCACCCAGTTTGTTTGTTTTTAAATACTCAAAGTCCTAAAAGATTCAACTCAGGGCAATGGGATGCCAGAGAGTGTTACAGTTACCTGTAATCAATGCTGATGGTATGATCAGGTAACCCAAATTTGTCATTTTACCCAGACTTCTGAGGGGGCAGGCTCCTGACTTTCTAACTTGCAAACCAGCCTAGACCAGTCTCATCATCTTTATGTTTTCCAACAAGCACTCTCAGCATCCTCTGGAGACATCCTCAACAGAGACTAAAAAAGGAGGAATTCAAAGTCGAAAAAACCAAAAAGGGTAGCATGGGGAGGGAGAGAAGAGAGAAATATTTGTTACTAATGCTGTTCATTCCCAAAATCAGCCTAAGCAAAGTTATTGCTAGCAGCAACACATTTTTCTATAATATAAATTTTAAACCGATTGCATTGGATGGGACTCAGAGGGTGATTGTGTTAAGGACCCAAAATATCACTAATCAAGTCCCAAATGGGAACTCTTCAACTTTTCACAGGCACGGTTTCTCTAAATTCCCTCAATTCTATCTCAACTCAGGTACTGCTGACTCATTCTGCAAAAACTCAACCTGCCAGGGTATGTGGCATATGGTAAATGCCTCAGTGATTCCTGAATATTTTTTACAAAGGATTCAGGGATGCAGAGAATTGGGGTGGGGAGCTCCCTGCAATGAAGATGATGTGCCATTTTGTTTGGGGCCATGGGTGCTTCTTGGCCATATCCAGAAGACATCTAATTTCCTATAAGTTTCTCTTTCTGCTTTTGGCATCAGATAAGCTATACTGGTTTCATTAACATCTTCAGTACAAAAAAACCCCCAAAGCCACAAAGTAAAACAATCCTCAAGCCCCGAAACCCCTAACTACTACCCCCAACAAACAATCAATCCTTACATCCCCTTGGCTGTTTTAATTTTCAAGATGCAGTTTCTTAAGCATTTTACATGGGTATCTTTTCTTTCACTGCTGAGTCTATTATACAGAAACATGAATTCTAATTGGCATTTCTTTCTTTACTATATGACTTGTAGTACGTAATTCTACTCACCAATTATATGTCATCTTGGCAACAGAAAGGGCTGTGCACTATTTTTAGTTTATTATTACTTAATCTCTTTACCTCTTTGAAATAAACCATTCTCATTCTCACAGGAGAGAGTGAGTCATTCAGAATTAAAGGACCTTACCAGTGGCAGAGAGTGAATCGTCAGAGTTAGAATTAGGACACTTAATTCTAATTCGAATCCAGTGCTCTTTTCCCTCAACCCCAGTGCTCTTTGGCTCCTTTCATTCTGAAAGGCCAGAGGGCCCAGCAAGCAGAGTATTACTGGCCAGTGGGTAGGGTAAGGAAGAGGCAGGCTGGTTTGGAGAGCTAATTTAGAACAAATAAACAAAGAAAAAACTCAAACAAAACCAAAATGGAAGAAGATCTAAAGAATATGAATCCTAAGGCTAGATGGGCTAACAGCTTTTCTTTAAAAAAAAAAAAAAGATTTTATTTATTTATCTGACAGAGCGCAGGAGAGAGCACAGCAGGGGGAGCAGCAGGCAGAGGGAAAGGGAGAAGCAGACTCCCTGCTGAGCAGGGAGCCCCATGCAGGGCTCCATCCTGTGACCCTGGGATCATGACCTGAGCTGAAGGCAGTAGCTTAATGACTGAGCCACCCAGGCGCCCCTGGACTAACAGCTCTTTATTTCCTCTCATGCAGGACCTGTCACTGCTCTGTCACCACCAGAACTGCGCACACAGCACAGACTGCATTCAGCTCTATGTCACATTATCTGGGTCTATGTCTCATCCATCCTCTATGTGGCCTCCACAGTACAGGGTTCAGGGAGAACACTGCACTTGATATCAAAGTGTCCGCCCCAGTAACTTGGACAAATAACTTCACTTCTCTGAACCTCAGTTTCCTTTTCTGTAGAACAAGAAGAGTATTTTCTCCTTCACAGCGTTCTTGTGAGGATTAAAGGATAGAACATTTGCAAAAGTCTTCTCCCAGCACCAGGCCCATTATAAGCACTCCCTGATGTTGAATAGGTAAATGAATGGCCTGAAATCAGGCCCTTTGAGTGCTATGCTAATTCTCTCAGCCCACTGTGATACTGTTGAGTTCAGCACTGCACACCATAGCAGTGACTTCCCAAATAGGACTCTAATGTGCCCCAAAGGCAGAGAGCAATTTTGTAGTGTCACTGCCTGGTTATACCTGTTCTGGGAATACAGTAATTCCTTTTCCAGGGCTGCCAATCTATTACCTCTCACCAAACACAAAATTCACTTTAAGAAGGGGCAGGAACACAAATGCCTTTCTGTTAGATAGAGGTTGGGGGAATATATTATTAAAATTGAAACCGACTTCTCTGATTTCTTGGGCAAAAAATCAGATTGGAAGCCAAACAGCTATTTGGCCTTTGCAGACCCTGGATAGGGATGCCCTTGGGGGAAAGGAGAGAGCTGGAATCATTCCAAACTGTAGTTGCAACATTTGTGTGTATATTTACTGCTGGTGCTTGTGCTCTCTGTGCTTAGTTTTTACTCTCTAAGCCTTGCCGACTTTACAATTAGGTAAATTTAGAGTGTAGTGTAATACGTACGGGTAGAAATACAGGCCTGTATCTCTGTTTCTCATTTCCTAGTCGTATTTTCTGCCCTCCCTATATACCTGATACACTGTTTTCAATTCGACTGCTCTGATTTTCAAACTTAGATAGAAAATAATGATTTGTTAACAATAAACATGCCTCTAGCTCTTCCCTCACTCTTCTTTACTAAGGAGGGCCTCCCTACGATTCAAAGACAAAATCCTGCCATATAGTTAGCACCTGGTGCAGCTCATCCAAATAAAATATCATTTCCCAGATGATTGGAAATTTCTGCAATGCTGTCACACAATGAGGTATGTAAGAAAGAGTTTGGGGATTGATTTTCATCATTAACTTGATATTGCCTGGTTTTCGTGGGACTTAAAAAGAAATGTGTTTTTATTACTTTTAAGTACTGCACACAGAATAACTCCAACTCATCATATTTTAACAGTTATTTTTCTGGGGCAGGATGTATTTTAAACATGCCTATGTTAGAGTGTCTGGTGGATCATTCAGGATCAGTGTCCTGTTGCTTGATGAAATCCAGATCACTTCAATGAGATCCAGATGGGGAAACTGGGTCTCTGGCAATGGCTGCCAGATCTTCTCCATATGAAATCTCTCTAGTCTGTATGCAAATTCAAAACTCCATATCCTGGAAATCCCAAACCAATCAAGTGGCGCTCCGCTTCTTAGTTACTGGACTAAACACAGGGAAGCGATTCATTCTTCCCTGAGGAAATAAGCATGTCTTACATACATCTATCTTGGCACAAAAAGGGCTGGCTAGGCAAATTAATAGTGCACTGGGGAATGTTTGTCCTACTTAAGAGAATAAACTTTTTGTGCACTTTGTGCACATCTACTTACATACAAATAATTGATATGCTAATTACCAATGATTCTTAAAGCTCCTTCCCTGAGGTGCTGTATGATGCTGTTAGTCTAGTTTGAATTACTAGCATGTCCAGTGCTTGAAAGTAATAAAAATGCATTTAAAAACATTCTATGATTCAAATTGACTTTCCTCTAATTAGGCTGAGTCAGAGGGCGTGCCTATATTTAAACAGGATAGATATTTTTCTACTTTCATTACTAATATATTTAAGATACCCGCTCCCTCTCCCCCCACTGCCACTCTACTGCTACATCCCTTACCTTTCTCTTCAGGATTCATCTGCTTGGACATAAACCCCTTGCCCTCTGGCTCACTCCTCAGCTGCACTTGCGTAGTCTCTAGGCAAACACGTTACCTTTAGTGCCTGGCACACATATGTACCCTTTCGCTTGTTAACTCGGTGGCTGGTTGTTCAGTATGGCTTTTTCTGAGAAATCTGTTCTTTGGTCCAATGGGATATGCCTCTTGCCTGAGAGTGTAGTGGGTAGCAGTGCACAGAGAGCAGAGCTCAGCCCAACTTAGCATCGGGCCTTTTTGTCAGGTGGGGGGACACCAGACTTGACTTAGTCTCTGTACGGTCCACGTCAACAGAATACAGCCAGGCAGCTCATCAGTGCCGGCAGCTGCCGGGGGCACAGCAGTGTCAGGCGCTGTTAAAACACGTGAAAGCAAAGCCTAAAGGGTAGTTTTGCTCTGCTAGACTGAAGGGACAAAGCAGTGATAAGAGAACATTGGAGTGGGGATGCTTAGGCTGGGGGCAGGGGGTACATGGTGGATAGCAGCTGAGAGGAGTAATATGAGTTTGATGTCAGAATGTTCTGTCAAGCACAGATCTTGTCAATTTTAGAATTCTTTTCAGAGCAGCCCTGCACGAACGGGTTTAATTCTCAAGATTTCCATTTATGAGCACAGTCTTCCTGTCTCTGGATAGTTTCAGAGCATGTTCTAGTGTCAGAACTTATTAAACTGCTCTGGAAGAATCAGGTCACTTTCTCCAGGGGGTAGGGATCATTCAGCACTAAGAAGAGAGAAGAAAAAGTGAACACTGGATTGACAGAGCAAACCCACGGGATTCCAGGAGATTGGCCTCCTTGACTTAAATGAAAAAAATATCACCTGTGAAGACTGTTTGCTGGAGTAGGGGGCTGTCAAGGTGTCAGGGCTTACTTGGCCTGGGAGTTTAGGAACTCCTGGTCATGAAAGACACTGGCCAAGAGGGAGAGGAGAAGAGTAGAGGGACTGTCTCTATAACCACCTGAATGTATTTATTTATTTATATTTATTTTTTAAAAGATTTTATTTATTGATCTGTCAGAGAGACAGAGAGAGAGCACAAGTGGGGGTGGGGGAAGGCAGGCAGAAGGAGAAGCAGGCTTCCTGCTGAGCAAGGAGCCTGAGGTGGGACTTGGTCCCTGGACCCTGAGATCATGACCTGAGCCAAAGGCAGATACTTCACCGACTGAGCCACCCAGTGGTCCCTAACCACCTGAATTTGAAGCTCAAAGGATCAGAGAGGGGGAAAAAAACAGTTCTCCACTGCAACCCTAACTAAGTACTGGGGACAGGCAGGGTGAGCTCACTGACAGAGGGTACAGGACAATTTAGATAATTGAGCTCAGCATCCTCCAAATTATCCCATACTCATAGGCAGTTAATATCTTTTGAATGTAATATTTTAAAAGAGACATCAAACTAGGAACAATAAATGAATGGCCCATTTTGGCCTCATTTGGCCACACACCTGTGGCTAACATTAACAGCAAATTTAATTAGTGTCTGAGTCATCCATCTTCCAGAAACAATAGGCAATTTTGCATCTGCCATACCACGTAGAGGCAGGACAGAAGCTTACCAAATAGAACAAAAGCATTTAATACAAATATCTTATAGCGGGCTGAGTTCAAAGTGTGAGGCTTAGAAAATGAATTAGCAGATCATGTTGCCTTTATCACTGGGCCAAAGTGAGCTAGGCATGATCACAGTGGTGTATCCATGACCCAGCTGAAGGAGGGGAGAAAAAGTATATAAAGAATTCTGACCAACTCTCAGATTGTGATCAAAATGTAAGTACAGTTATCTGGATATTTGTTCTTTTTTTTTTTTAATTTTTATTTATTTATTTGACAGACAGAGACCACAAGTAGACAGAGAGGCAGGCAGAGAGATGAAGGGAAGCAGGCTCCCCGCTGAGCAGAGAGCCCGATGCGGGGCTCGATCCCAGGACCCTGGAATCATGACCCGAGCCGAAGGCAGAGGCCTTAACCACTGAGCCACCCAGGTGCCCCCTGGATATTTGTTCTTAAATGCAAATTTCTAGAGGATTCTTCCCTTCTTATCAACTGAAAGAGAATTTCAAAGTATTTGTCCTGCTTAAAATATTTATGTGTGAACATGTTACTTGTATTGCTTTTGCACATCATCAAGCCCAGAGCAGTAGGCTATACTTGTTGGGTTCTCTTTCATCGATGATCTATCTACCTCATTGTAAAATTGAATGATAAGGAGTCTGGAGTCCCAAGTGGAAGATAAATTCTAGATGATTTATCATTACAGTGAAAGAAAAACCTATCATCATTAAAACATCTCTTCTTTAAATATTAACATTAAAAGTTAATAGTGAATGGAAACATTTCACTTAAATGTCCTTTTGTGATGTCCCTCAGTTCTCATTTTATTCCACTGGTATTGGATGAGCGGCTTATAGCATGGATGAAGAATCTCTACTCTGCATGTAGACACAGCCTTCTGCCAGGATCAAGAGATGATATAAATTAGGCCTACAGCTGCAAAAATGCATCATGTTAAAAATCTTTAGCAGTACCAATTAAAAAAACACACATGAAATGCCATGTAATACTATTCACTTTCTAAAATAGAAAGTCAGGATTTTCTCCATTGAAAATAAAGGAAAAAGCAGATTTATAGAACCTCCACGTTTCCAAACTTCAGGAATTTAAATTAGGAATAGCAATTAGGAATTTCAACACAAGAAGTAAAATTTGGCAATAGTTATTCTTATTTTCTATCCATAAAATTACAAATGAATTCCTCAGGATTAGGAGATTCTATTTTTCCCCCCAAACCCCAAGTCACACTTTCACGAACATAAACATGACAAATTATATATACTATAAATCACGTGGCTCATACGCATAAACCTAAATGGTTTCTTTTATAAGGGGTTTTCTGTAATCCCTGAGATAAAATTTTCCAAGAAGTCTTGGGGATGGTATTGTTTTCCTTGTGAAAAAAATTCATACTTCTAGGTGACACTTTGGGGACAGGGTAGCTGATGGTTAACAGACAGATGTGGATTTAAACTCTGGCTTCACCACTTACTAGTTGTATGACCTGAAGCAAATCAATTTTTCTAAGCTCTAGTTTTCTCATTTGTAAAATGGGAATCAGATTACCTACCTTTGTAGGCACTCTAGATTATATGCTGTCATAAGGATCAAATGAGAAGGATCAAATAAATGTTCCATGCAATTCCTGACACAGGCAAACGCTCCCTTGGAGCTAAGCTCCAGGGTGGGAGCCTAATCCATCTTGTTTACCGCGGTCAGTACCCAGATACAGTGCTGGCATAAAGCAGATACTCAATAAATATTTGCTGAATGAATGAATAAAACAGTGTTATTATACTTAAAGTTACACAAATCCCCTACTTGCGTGATAGCTCCCCACTTTATTTTTGTTAATGTTTTAAAAATCTTCTAAGGTGCCTCTGCCTTCGGCTCAGGTCATGATCCCAGGGTCCTGGGATCGAGCCCCGCATCGGGCTCTCTGCTCAGCGGGGGGCCTGCTTCTCCCTCTCTCTCTGCCTGCCTCTCTGCCTGATTGTGATCTCTGTCTGTCAAATAAATAAATAAAATCTTAAAAAAAAAAATCTTCTAAGGTGACTTGAGCTGCTCAGTTCTTTTTGTAGGTAGGTCAGAGTGGCTTCAGAGAGGTGAATTTTGGCTCACATCATACACATATACTACTGAGACATTATCTTAAATATTAGTGATGGTGTCTTCTCTTCCTTGTTGGATAGCACTGGAGCTCCATATAGATGGACAAAAGGAATTCCCCAAAGGAATAAAAACTTAGGCTTAAATGAGCTCTTCCTTTAATGAGCTTGTTGCTGTCCTAGAGAACAAGTTCTTTCTGGGTAGTCTACTCTGGTTAGCCCATGCACAGTAAATTAACATTTACATTTAGCAGTTGAAGAGCTATAAAAAATTATTTACAACAGAGTAGTATAATTTTTCTCCCATAAAAGAAAGGAGGCAAAAATAACAAGTTTTTTTTCTACTTCTGGGATCTTGACATTTTTCTTTAGGTTAGTGGTCATTGAGGGGGAAGAAAGATTTCTTTCAGTTTTGAGCTATAGAATGTAAGCCACAGGACTCAATCAAGGTAGACAGGCCAAGGACTGAATACAGGTAGATTTTTACTTTAAGAAACCACTGTTAGGAACCTTAGTTCAGCAGGATAAGATCATTTCCTTGGTTGGGTTGATAAGCTCTCACTAGCAAAGTTTTGCATATGTGGATATAAAGACTGCTCTTGCATGAAAAGTCCTGTTTAACAGAGCCTCTCCATAGTCCAATTCATTGTGAAGTTTCTTTAACAGTGTGTTTTCCTTTTGGTGAAATATTTATGCAGTGGCTGTACTTAATTATCTTACCAAGTTAACAGTTGAATATTCTTTTTTTTTAAAAGATTATTTATTTATTTGACAGACAGAGATCACAAGCAGGCAGAGAGGCAGGCAGAAAGAGAGAGGGAAGCAGGCTCCCCGCTGAGCAGAGTCCGATGTGGGGCTCGATCCCAGGACCCTGAGATCATGACCTAAGCCGAAGGCAGAGGCTTTAACCCACTGAGCCACCCAGGTGCCCCAACATTTGAGTATTCTTAATAAAATGTGAGGGTGTTTTTTTCCAAAATGTTGAACTGTCCACTTCAATATATTTTGTATCCATACACACCATATAGATACATATATATGTGTATATTTTTATATATATACAGATATATAGCTTTCCTATGAGGTATATACTAATTGGATATTTATTAAAGGATGTTTTCCGGCTATTGGGGCTATAAAATGACAGGTGGGATAAAAACTAAGAAACTTAAGTACAGTCCTGAATTTCTTTTTCAAACCACACATATGTCATAATAGTTCACAGTAAGCAAGTAATTTGGTCATTTTGCAAGATTTGAGGTTTCAGATCAAAACCTCTCTTGAACCCACAGCAAGGAAGTACGCATCAGTATCCTTCTGTCCCATAGTCCTCAACTACAAATGATCCCAAAGTCATCAAAGCAGTGTTTTGGGTAATAGCTTAAACATTATTAAGACTATCTCAGGGGTGCCTGGGTGGCTCAGTGGGTTAAAGCCTCTGCCTTTGGCTCAGGTCATGGTCCCAGGGTCCTGGGATCAAGCCCCACATCAGGCTCTCTGCTCAGCAGGGAGCCTGCTTCCTCCTCTCTCTCTGCCTGCCTCTCTGCCTACTTGTGATCTCTCTCTGTCAAATAAATAAATAAAATCTTTAAAAAAAAAGACTATCTCACGTTGCATTCAGATACAGTTAGAAAGCAAGAACAAGTTAAACATAGGCAGAACAGTGCTTTGTCTTTCAGATGACATAGCTTGGAAACCAGCAAAACCCTCCCTTTAGCAAATCAGCCTTCCTCTCCCATCAGACTTTGTGTGTATGTGTACATGTGGCCAAGGAGGGGGAGTGGGCTTTCATGAAAATCAAGAATATAACCATTTTCTCTCTACTGGGCCCATAGCTTCTATTTGAAGGAGGAAGTGTGCTTACAAGAATGATGTTAATATTCCTTTATGTTAGTTAAAACTGGGTTCTACTTATAATACCAACTCTAGTAGCTCCCAAGAAAATTACAGGAGATTTTGGGAATCAGTGACCCTTGCCCTTCCAAATGCGTGCTGAATGACCTAGGTATCTCTGACTAAGATTACCTTTTTTAAAAATTTTTATTTTTATTTATTTTTATTTAAACATATAACGTAACTCCACTACCCTCTCCCAACACCCCTCCCCCCACCCCCCTCAGTTTGTTTTATGACATTAAGAGTCTCTTTTGGTTTGTCTCCCTCCCGATCCCATTTTGTTTCATTTATTCTTTTCCTACCCCCTTAACCCCCACCCCCGTTGCATCTCCACTTCCTCATATAAGATTATCTTTTATATAAGATGGAATTCAAGGTCTTTTGGTGCTGAAAATGTCCATGTAGATTCCTTATCTAGCCTATTAAAAAAAAGAAACCCTAAGCCCCCTCCCCCCTTTTTTAAATTAAGAGGGTATGCCTGGGACACCTGGGTGGCTCAATGGGTTAAGCGTTGGCCTTCGGCTCAGGTCATGATCCCAGGGTCCTGGGATCAAGCCCCCCTCCATGGCGGGCTCCTTGCTCTGCTGGAAGTCTGCTTTTCTCTCCTTCTGCTCCTCCTCCCACCTGCTCTCTCCCCTCCCTCTCTCTTTCTCTCAGATAAATAAGATCTTAAAAAAAGAGGGTGTGCTCAACCTTAAGATGAAATCATTAAGTCAGACTAGCTGGCAAAGTCAAAGAAGGCTATGGCAGAGGAAAAAGCCACACAGGAAGAAAGGATAGAAAAGACAAAAGGGCTCATGAATCCCACAGGGAGCAGCAGTTCAGGAGCAAACTAGAAATTGAGTGGCAAACGAAAATTAGAGCATCTTTTAAGTGAACCAGCAATAAGAAATCTTTTATTTTATCAGGTAAGGAGCAAGCCAAAAAATCAGTGGGCTCATGGAACATAAGGGATTAAAAGGAGATAGCAGATATACTACATGACTTTTTTTACATGAGTAAGCCATTTCTATGTTGACTCTATCTTTTGAGGTAGGCAGATGGGTCAGAGGTCATAGTAGAAAATGGGCAAGAGACTCTGCTTCCCAGCAACAAGCTACAAGTAGTCAAAAACAGAATGACTGGAACTAAGTGATATAGTTACCGGGGCTGAACCTCTATAAAACCACTTAGTTGGCAAAGAGTGTTTTTTTTTCTGTGCCTCTTTCCCTCTACTGCTCCACTAACCCAGTTCCTGCTCCTCTGAATGCTCAGAGTGCTCGTGCTCTAACCCTTTCAAAATCTGCTATCAAGAAAGCATACATCTCTGGCAGAGTGAAGGTTAGGAAGCGGGGTTGTGGCAAAATTCCATTTTAAGGCCTATCTCTCATTGTAGAATAAAAGTGCATTTCCTGTTAAAGGAATTTCAGGCAACAGATGGGAGAGATGTTTAAGTCAGGAAGCCTTCTTGGCACCCTTGGAATCAGAGCTAACGTCATGTAATGCCCTCAGCACACTTAACTTCTGAAAGTAATCAAAGGGGACAATTATTGTACCTCTAATGAAAACCTGGAACCTGTTATCCTAGATGATCAGTGTGTAGATTGGTGGTGTGCCTCCACGAGGCAAAAGGGGCCCTGGGAACGATAAGGTGATGAGTGTCTGGTACTTTAGGAAGCAAGCTGGAAGAATGTTTAGTCAGCGCTGGCCTCCTGTACACTACGGTGGGGGCAGCAAGATGGTTTCTATAAAGGGAAGTCATGTGTGATCTTCCATGGATCTTTTCTTTGGGGCTAAATTCACTTCCTATTTTTTATTTATTATTTATTTTTAAAAGATTTTATGTATTCATTTGACAGAGATAGATAGAGAGATAGAGAGAGAGACAGCCCAAGAACACAAGCGGAGGGAATGGCAGAGGGAGAGGGAGAAGCAGGGTACCAACAAGCAGGGAACCCAATGTGGGGCTCAATCCCATGCCCCTGGGATCATGTCCTGAGCTGAAGGCAGATGCTCAACCATCTGAGCCACCCAGGTACCCCTAAACTCACTTAAAAAGGATTTTATTTATTTATTTCACAGGGACAGACACAGTGAGAGAGGGAACACAAGCAGGGGTAATGGGAAAGGGAAGAGCAGGCTCTCTGCGGAGCAGGGAGCCCCAGTGTGGGGCTCGATCCCAGGACTCTGGGATCATGACCTGAGCTGAAGGCAGACAATGACTGAGCCACCCAGGCGCCCCCCCTAAATTCATTTTTAAATGCTTCTAATTAAGTCTGATACTGAGGCTATATTAAAACAGGAATTAAAACATTTTTTTTGTCCTGTAGTAGGAACTGGTTTAGAGAAAGAGAAAATATAAGGGAGCAACAGACATTATGCTCATGGAAGGAGGGTGAGTAGTAGATTTCCTTGGGAGTGGGCACTCCCCAGGTTGGCAGATAATACTTAGCTCTTCTAGGTAGTGGAATGGCAGACTGATGGGGGGCTAAAGGTAGATCTCAAGAGGTTTTATGATTGGCAGATGGGCTTCAATAGGGGCACGTGTAAGGTAATCTATTTAGGGAAGGCCAGATACTACAAACTCTCCCTGCAGGATGGTGGGTGCTGACTTTTCTTTTAAGGCCCAGGAACAAGTAAGCTCCAGGACACAGCACTGAAGAGAAAAACCGAGTTTCTTGCTATGGTGAAAAAAGGACAGCAAAGTGTTGAACACTCACATGAAGGG
This sequence comes from Taxidea taxus jeffersonii, assembly GCA_003697995.1. NCBI lineage: Eukaryota > Metazoa > Chordata > Mammalia > Carnivora > Mustelidae > Taxidea > Taxidea taxus. The sequence goes on along the minus strand of ML096632.1, from coordinate 8,076 downwards.
GATTAAAAGAAAAACAAAATAATTCTCCTTTTACACAGCACCACAGGATATCTTCATTGGTGAAGTTACATAAGCAGCTCTGATCTGCACATCTCAAGAAGGACAGAACAGAGCCTGAGGGGAACAAAGAAAGGCAATTAAAACCATCAATGGCAGGCTCCAAAAATAAAGGTCTTTTCAGTCTGACAATACAGAGGTAGCCAGGGGACATGATCAAAATCATGAAGAGGCTAGAGCTGCTGCTTGATGACTTGGCTTGCCAAATCTCGTGAGCTAAGAGGCACCTTTGAAGCATACAGTTTTTATTTTTTAATACTTCTGCTTTGTTTTTACAACTGCTGGTGATGATGGCCAGTGCAGGCTCCTTTGGGAAGGCCCTGTTTCCACCAGAGGGTGGGAGAAATCTGAGCTGAGCAGGGTAGGAATCAAAAGCACCTCCATCCCCATGACTTACCTTAAGTAATGTTGACTTGCTGACTTCTAGTCAGACCTACTTTCTTTCCTGCCAATGTCAGCAGTGAATCTGTACCCGGCCAATCACAATTTTTATGAATATGAGTTTACCCCCTCCCCCATTCTGTAGGGCTTTTCAGCCCCAATGGTCTACACCAAACTGTCTGCCTACAAGTGGCTGTAATTTGATCCTTAACCACAGTGTAAAAAGAACAGATTTCTGACCTCAACTGTAACACAAAGGATAGAACTCAAGAATAATTTGATCCTTAACCACAGTGTAAACAGGACAGATTTCTGAACTCCATTGTAACACAAAGGATAGAACTCAAGAACTCGTAATGAAGAACTTTCTAATATTCACACTGGTGGATGGAAGCAGATCTCCATAATGGGAAGCGGAAATGAACCCTGCCAGGCTAATGAAATGACATACATGCAGGTTTTAGCTAAGAAAGTAGCAGATAAGGGATAACCCAGTCCAGCTTGGAAGCTCTGCTCTTGGGATGACCTTAGTCAGATGGGGCAGCAAGTCAGAGCAAACCAAGAGTGTGGCTCTGTTCCAAATGCTCAGTTCTCCTAAACAAGGGATGGCAAGCTGATCGATGAAGTATAACGAGCAGTGTACAGAAGCTACATAGGTATACCATGGTGCTTCCCCCCCCCAAACTCTCCCTTGAAGACAAGAATTCTGTGAGATTGGGGGCCCTTTCATCCTAAAGAAATGCGATGCACTTGTCACTGGCTCAGTGTTACTACTGTACCTTTCACAGATGTGGTAATACTTTTCATCCTGTATGCCGTCCTGAATGGGCACGTTTACACTGTAGTACCGTCCCTTCCCTAGGCCAACATCAGACACGTCACCTGTTCCTGTGGAAGAGAGGAGCATCAGCAGTGGTTTTAAGGGCACAAGCATTAGAAAACTCAAAGGATTCTCTGATAGGAGTCCAGGACAGTAAAAGGTCAAGTAGAAGAATGGTCCTGGATTCGTGATGATTTCTAAGGGAATGAAATTAAGACAAATAATTCAGAGAAGCAACTGTTGGAAAATGGAAAAACCTTAGTTTCCACTTGGCTAGATCAAATGAAATAACAGAAAAAGATGCACTCCTTTGCTTGGCTTTCCATATGTCTTGGATTGATCTAATATTAGTATATCATTGCATTTATCAGGGTGTTAGGAGTTACACAGGGTATCTGATAGGACAGTAAGTGTAAGTGAGCTGTCTGTTGACAGTTCATAAAAGGCATCTGGAAAAAGAAACAATATTACATTCCTATCATTGTCACCTGAAAGGACCTGTGTTAAAATTCTGCACAGAGTAACATCAATAAAGTACCACTGGCACGGAACTCTCCAAATACAAAATGTAAGGATGCAGAGAAGAACTGCAGCATTTCTTCTTCGAATGTAATACTGAACACACAGATTACTTGCCTGGGAAAAATCCTGGGGAGAATTTGTGCAGGGACACTGTCATGACTTTGGAGGTGAAACTGAAGGCATCTTCTACACCTATCAGAGGGGGAAAAAAAACAGCGGAAAAATCACTTTATATATGCAACTCCTGGTTTGCGACAACTGAAATGCTAGGAAGCAGCTGTGGAAAGTAAGAGAGAGGATAGCAATAATAAAGCTAACAAGCTGAGGAGTAAAAGGAACAAGACCCTTCATTCTTTGATCTCTGTTGTTACAGGATGAGGTAGAACTTTGGCCCCAAGGGAAGTTTGGGGGTTCCTTTTCAAATGCATGGCAAGTTGCAACTGGACTTGCCCTTTCCAAGCAACAGGATGTCCAGGCTCCCTTAGACAACCTCTTCTAAAAGGTGTGGAAGGCTTGAGCTCAGAATCGAAGCATTATCAATAGAGCTGAATAGAGGGAACGGAACCATCTTGGAAGTTTTATGTTTTGTTTTGTTTCAGTGGTTCTAGTTAAATTCTTGGGATTTTTTTTCCCTCCAAAGAAACACAAAGTGGCAATTCTTTGAAAAATACGACCAATACAAACAGTAGGCATCATGTAGTGAAAACCTAATGATAAAGTGCTTCTCTGTGATACAGATTTGGCTATAAATGCAGTTCACCCAAAGTCTAAGCAGCTTGGAGTACATCTTTCTTGCCAAAACATGGAAGGCTAACAGTCCTGGCTCCTCCCTTAATAGCACCTTTATAATTTTAAAGCTTGAAGAAGGAAGGCTGGGGACGGTGCTTTTCTAGAAAGGAGTCTCCGTTCCATTTAAACAGAGGCAGAAAATGAATAGAGGCCTGGGAGAAGGAAGTAACTGTTACGAGCCACTACTTATTTCAGATAAACGGACTGCCCACCTCCATATCTTTCTTCCCAGAATCACATATGGTCATACTATATTCAGAGAGTCCATTTGTAAAATGGAAGGACAATTAGCAAATTCATGTACTATCCTCTTTTATACTTCAAATAAAGAAACTGTCGCTGTGTTTACTTAATGCTTTCAGTCTTCATTAGAGGCCAAAAGAGACCTTAGAAAAATAGTAACTTTATTTGTGTATCACAGGTATGTTTGAATTTCCCAAGCCTTATGTTTTGCCCTAGGGAGGCAGTTAAAACCAGTTAAAGGCTCTAGGCACAAGGCATTAAGTAAACAAAATAAAACAAAACAAAACAAAACATATTAAAATTGCATTTTAACTTAGAAACTGAAGTATAAACAAGGACAATTCATAAAAATTCTGATTATTTCTTGATCCAGAAAGGTGGTACCAATTTATCCTTCTATCGGTGGTGTATGAGGAGGGTTCCCATTTTCTCACACCCTGACTAGCAATGGGTGCTATTATTCTTATTAATCTTAGGCAGAAAATAGGATCTTGTTTAGTTTGCATTTCTCTCAGTGTTGGTGTGTTGAGGACCTTTTCGTATGTTTAGTAGTTCTTTGTATCTCCTCTCATGGGAAATGCCATTAGGTATTGTTAGCAAATCATACTTTAAAAAAGGGACATAGACAGATAGGTGGAGGGTTATGGGGCTTGGTGTGAAAGAGAACAGTGGTTAGGTAAACAAAAGAAGGTGAAAGAGAGTGAGGACAGGCTAAGAGTGCTGGTGAAGCCACCACAGGATGCTGGTTATGGAATCATGGGAGATTTAAAACAAACCAAATGTGTAAGAGTTTGGAGGCAGGGCAGAGGTCACTGGAAGGGAGGTGCTGAAGAGGGGAAATAAACTGAAATGAAACACACCATAAAAGTTGGCTAAAACAGGAAACTCTAAATGGTGTAGAAATAACATTGCAAATGGAAAGAACGGTTTCAGGTGACAGTCGTTTCATTCTTACGTGGTTCAATAGAGTTGATTCTATTCTTGAGCTCTGATACTAATAGTTTGAATTTCATACTCATTCATTCATTCAACAAATATTTTACTGAACCACTGCTATATGCATAGTTCTGTTTGTTCAAGCCATTGTGCAGGACAGAAAGAAGTAAACAACTTGATCTCTGCTCTGGAGGAACTGAAAGTTTCTATAGGAGGAGAAGACATAGACACATTAAAGATTTAACTAACAATACAAGACAATATATAATTAAATAGCAAATAAGCGATATAAACAATACAGGACTTGAGGAGGGGAGAGAACTTTTGGGCTGGAGTGGTTAGGGCAATTGTGCTACCGTTGGAACTTGAGCTCCTGGAGAGAACTTGGAGGAAAGAGCAAAACTAAGTTAGGAAAGAATAATGCAAAGTCAGGGATGGGGGCAGGAGCACTGAGACCTGTCTGGGAATCACTGAGTGGAGCAGCCTGGACAGCAGGTAGTGAGCGAGAAGACTGGAGAGAAGAGGCAAGGTCTCAAAAGACAGGGCAAAAAATGTGGACTTTACCTCGAGGAGCATTGCTTTTTAAAGTGTGGCCTGTGGACCAGCTGGACTATGGCTAAAATGTAGCTTCTTGCATTTTGTAACCAGACCTACTGAATCTGAGTATCTGGTGGATGTGGTCCAGGAATCTGCATTTTAAAACAAGCTTCCCGGTGTCACCACACTACATATGCGAGTTTGAGAACCAGTGCTACAGGCCAAGGGTTGGCCAACCAAGGGGCTACATGGCAAATATTTAGGCTTTGCCAAGGCTACATGGTCTCGATTGCTAATTTTTTTTTCCTTTACGACCTTGTAAGAATGTAAAAAAAAATAATAAAATAAAACAAATTTCTTAAATTGCTGGCCATACAAAAACAAGTGATGGGCCGAATATTACCCTTGTTTAGGCAATAAGGAGCCTCTGAAGGTTTTTGAGCAAGGCTGTGTTTGGTGTTGGCTGAGTATTCAGATATTCAGTGGGCATGGTTCTCAGAGTAGTATGTTGGTGTTTTAACTCTTTTCTCTGTTACCTTTAATTTTCTGTCACCATTCCATGGTAGCATCCATCTAGATGAACTCCTTGGGGAGGTCTCCCCCTCAATTTCTTCCTTCTTTTTCTGTTTTGGCAGGAGAGCTGATCCTATCCTCTGTCATATACTATTCTTTTCCTCACTTATGCCTTGATTATGTTAGTTTGTCTCCAAAAATCCCTGGAAACAGGGAAGCAGCAATCACTGGTGTGGGGGAGAGGAGGGAATATCCTTAATTAATTTTACCAGATAAGTGTTTCCAGGTCAATGGAAACATGGGTCACACACAGGATTAAAGAAACAGCAAGTGGGTAACTGTCCCTGAAGCTCTACATTCTAGATGGAAAGTACATAGGAGGGCTTGGGTTATATCCTTCTGGTGGAATCTTCTAAGGGGGCATTAATGGTCTGAGGCAAGCCATGATTCTGCTGTTGTTAAAAGTTACAGGAGATGGGGCGCCTGGGTGGCTCAGTGGGTTAAAGCCTCTGCCTTCAGCTCAGTTCATGATCCCAGAGTCCTGGGATCGAGCCCCGAATCGGGCTCTCTGCTCAGCAGGGAGCCTGCTCCCCCCCCCAACCTGCCTGCCTCTCTGCCTACTTGTGATCTCTGTCTGTCAAATAAATAAATAAAATCTTTAAAAACAAGTTACAGCAGATGCCCTGAGTTTGTGCAGCACTAAATATTTTGACATTACAAAGAAAGTGGCACAGATTCTGTTCACTGCATGAGTTGATATTCCTGTTGGTGAAAAATTCAGAGTGTTAGTCTATCATACACTCATTCAATCTTAAAAGAAGGAACGAGACTGTCATCTGTAACTGCCAGTTTCACTCAGAATCTATGTAAGGGGTCTGAGGGAGGTTACTGAGCACTGAGTATACACTGGACAAGATTTCTCTGAGTCACTCCTTAATGTTCTCTACTAGAGAACTTTGCTGGTGGAGGAGAAGGGAGGGGAAATCACAGGAACCTGGTATTCTAAAGCATCTTGGTCAGCATAGGAGGAATTACATTAGTTAGAAGAATCTTTCTTCTACCTACATTAGGATTCTTAATTAGAAAAATTTTAATTGCAACAGGCATTTCTCCTTTTACCAGTCGCCTAGAAGCAGCTTTACTGATAAAAACCTTCTGTCCTAGCAGCAAAGCACCTTTGAAAATGAAGGGCTTACCATCTCCATGGTGCAGATCCAAATCCACATAGAGAATACGGTCAAATTTCCGTCGCAATCGTAATATTCCCAGGACAGCATCATTGAGATAACAAAAACCAGATGCTTCATCTCTGTAAGAAAACAAGTTGCTACAGCCAATAGCCAAAAGCAATCCAAGGGAGTCTTTAGCCAACGATCTAACCCTTGAGATCTATTCCCTTACAATTCCCCCTTCTTTTAAGAAAAACAAAAATCTACCTACACAGATTACAGAGTAAAATGACTCAGAATGATCAGAAGATGGAATGTTTGGGTAAACTACACATTCAAGTTGATTGGTAACATTTTCCAATTTAGGATCTCAGATTTTCAAAGAATTAGAATATTATAACTATATTGGACAAAACAGCACTTTTCTCTAATCATTCAGGAATGATTGTAAAAACCTGTGGTACCTTGGGGTCATCATGATGAATGCTGATTATCACTTACAGGACTTTAAGAAAGCTAGAATCTAGAAAGGGCTTTGAAGATCATCTTCCTCAGCCAGATGCAGAAGATGATGGAGATTGGAGTCTCTGTACTGAATCTATGACATAACCTAGAAGTTGTTTCTTTCTTGTTTGAGTAAGTTTTTACACCTCTTGCTCATAAAAGCTGGGTGTAGAATGTACAAAAGCATAACCTCCTGAGTGGCATGTGGTTGCCTTTCTCTAAATGTAATTATTACAAGAAGACTAAAGCAGCATCCTCTAAAGCTACTGCTTCCTTCACTAAAATTGTCTTCAGCAACTTCACTGGTGTCCTTTAACTTTTCCGCAATCACCACTTGGTGATATCATGTCACTTTAACCTCTTGTCAACATTAGCCTACTCTTTTATTAAGAGTGACCTATTCTTTGTTTTTTTTTTTTTAAGATTTTATTTATTTATTTGTCAGAGAGAGAGAGAGCGGGCGAGCGAGCAGAGGCAGACAGAGCAGCAGGCAGAGGCAGAGGGAGAAGCAGGCTCCCTGCCAAGCAAGGAGC